>JBBBDQ010015202.1:0-10347 GCA_037127315.1 Ascarosepion bandense
GTGCTTCATGTGGCTAAACATTTTCATCATTCAACCTATTGTTCTAAGCTTTCCCTACAGTAGTATTAATCAGACAATACAGTATTCTCTATTACTGTATCATTAATCCATGTCCTTCATGTGGCTAAACATTTTCATCATTCAACCTATTGTTCTAAGCTTTCTCACAGTATTATTAATCAGACAATACAGTATTCTCTATTACTGTATCATTAATCCATGTCCTTCATGTGGCTAAACATTTTCATCATTCAACCTATTGTTCTAAGCTTTCCCTCACAGTATTATTAATCAGACAATACAGTATTCTCTATTACTGTATCATTAATCCATGTCCTTCATGTGGCTAAACATTTTCATCATTCAACCTATTGTTCTAAGCTTTCCTCACAGTATTATTAATCAGACAATACAGTATTCTCTATTACTGTATCATTAATCCATGTCCTTCATGTGGCTAAACATTTTCATCATTCAACCTATTGTTCTAAGCTTTCCTCACAGTATTATTAATCAGACAATACAGTATTCTCTATTACTGTATCATTAATCCATGTCCTTCATGTGGCTAAACATTTTCATCATTCAACCTATTGTTCTAAGCTTTCCTCACAGTATTATTAACCAGACAATACAGTATTCTATTACTGTATCATTAATCCATGACCTTCATGTGGCTAAACATTTTCTTCATTCAACCTATTGTTCTAAGCTTTCCTCACAGTATTATTAATCAGACAATACAGTATTCTCTATTACTGTATCATTAATCCATGACCTTCATGTGGCTAAACATTTTCTTCATTCAACCTATTGTTCTAAGCTTTCCTCACAGTATTATTAACCAGACAATGCTGTACTTATTACTGTATCATTAATCCATGTCCTTCATGTGGCTAAACATTTTCTTCATTCAACCTATTGTTCTAAGCTTTCCTCACAGTATTATTAACTAGACAATACAGTATTCTCTATTACTGTATCATTAATCCATGACCTTCATGTGGCTAAACATTTTCTTCATTCAACCTATTGTTCTAAGCTTCTCTCACAGTATTATTAATCAGACAATACAGTATTCTCTATTACTGTATCATTAATCCATGTCCTTCATGTGGCTAAAATGCATTTCTTCATTCAACCTATTGTTCTAAGCTTCTCACAGTATGGCTATTAATCAGACAATACAGTATTCTCTATTACTGTATCATTAATCCATGACCTTCATGTGGCTAAACATTTTCTTCATTCAACCTATTGTTCTAAGCTTCTCACAGTATTATTAACCAGACAATACAGTATTCTCTATTACTGTATCATTAATCCATGACCTTCATGTGGCTAAACATTTTCTTCATTCAACCTATTGTTCTAAGCTTTCCTCACAGTATTAATCAGACAATACAGTATTCTCTATTACTGTATCATTAATCCATGTCCTTCATGTGGCTAAACATTTTCTTCATTCAACCTATTGTTCTAAGCTTTCCTCACAGTATTATTAATCAGACAATACAGTATTCTCTATTACTGTATCATTAATCCATGACCTTCATGTGGCTAAACATTTTCTTCATTCAACCTATTGTTCTAAGCTTTCTCACAGTATTATTAATCAGACAATACAGTATTCTCTATTACTGTATCATTAATCCATGTCCTTCATGTGGCTAAACATTTTCTTCATTCAACCTATTGTTCTAAGCTTTCCTCACAGTATTATTAATCAGACAATACAGTATTCTATTACTGTATCATTAATCCATGACCTTCATGTGGCTAAACATTTTCTTCATTCAACCTATTGTTCTAAGCTCTCACAGTATTATTAATCAGACAATACAGTATTCTCTATTACTGTATCATTAATCCATGTCCTGGTGTATAAACATTTTCTTCATTCAACCTATTGTTCTAAGTTTTCCTCACAGTATTATTAATCAGACAATACAGTATTCTCTATTACTGTATCATTAATCCATGTCCTTCATGTGGCTAAACATTTTCTTCATTCAACCTATTGTTCTAAGCTTTCCTCACAGTATTATTAATCAGACAATACAGTATTCTCTATTACTGTATCATTAATCCATGTCCTTCATGTGGCTAAACATTTTTCATTCAACCTATTGTTCTAAGCTTTCCTCACAGTATTATTAATCAGACAATACAGTATTCTATTACTGTATCATTAATCCATGACCTTCATGTGGCTAAACATTTTCTTCATTCAACCTATTGTTCTAAGCTTTCCTCACAGTATTATTAATCAGACAATACAGTATTCTCTATTACTGTATCATTAATCCATGTCCTTCATGTGGCTAAACATTTTCTTCATTCAACCTATTGTTCTAAGCTTTCCTCACAGTATTATTAATCAGACAATACAGTATTCTCTATTACTGTATCATTAATCCATGACCTTCATGTGGCTAAACATTTTCTTCATTCAACCTATTGTTCTAAGCTTTCCTCACAGTATTATTAATCAGACAATACAGTATTCTCTATTACTGTATCATTAAATCATGTCCTTCATGTGGCTAAACATTTTCTTCTATCTAACCTATTGTTCTAAGCTTTCCTCACAGTATTATTAATCAGACAATACAGTATTCTCTATTACTGTATCATTAATCCATGTCCTTCATGTGGCTAAACATTTTCTTCATTCAACCTATTGTTCTAAGCTTTCCTCACAGTATTATTGAATCTATCAAATACAGTATTCTATTACTGTATCATTAATCCATGACCTTCATGTGGCTAAACATTTTCTTCATTCAACCTATTGTCTTCCCAAGTTTTCCTCACAGTATTATTAATCAGACAATACAGTATTTCATTACTGTATCATTAATCCATGACCTTCATGTGGCTAAACATTTTCATCATTCAACCTATTGTTCTAAGCTTTTCCTCACAGTATTATTAATCAGACAATACAGTATTCTCTATTACTGTATCATTAATCCATGTCCTTCATGTGGCTAAACATTTTTTCATTCAACCTATTGTTCTAAGCTTTCCTCACAGTATTATTAATCAGACAATACAGTATTCTCTATTACTGTATCATTAATCCATTAATTTTCATGTGGCTAAACATTTTCTTCATTCAACCTATTGTTCTAAGCTTTCCTCACAGTATTATTAACCAGACAATACAGTATTCTCTATTACTGTATCATTAATCCATGACCTTCATGTGGCTAAACATTTTCTTCATTCAACCTATTGTTCTAAGCTTTCCTCACAGTAATATTAATCAGACAATACAGTATTCTATATTACTGTATCATTAATCCATGTCCTTCATGTGGCTAAACATTTTCTTCATTCAACCTATTGTTCTAAGCTTTCCTCACAGTATTATTAATCAGACAATACAGTATTCTCTATTACTGTATCATTAATCCATGACCTTCATGGCTAAACATTTTCTTCATTCAACTCATTGTTCTAAGCTTTCCTCACAGTATTATTAATCAGACAATACAGTATTCTCTATTACTGTATCATTAATCCATGACCTTCATGTGGCTAAACATTTTCTTCATTCAACCTATTGTTCTAAGCTTTCCTCACAGTATTATTAACCAGACAATACAGTATTCTTATTACTGTATCATTAATCCATGACCTTCATGTGGCTAAACATTTTCTTCATTCAACCTATTGTTCTAAGCTTTCCTCACAGTATTATTAATCAGATTACCATACAGTATTCTCTATTACTGTATCATTAATCCATGACCTTCATGTGGCTAAATATTTTCTTCATTCAACCTATTGTTCTAAGCTTTCCTCACAGTATTATTAACCAGACAATACAGTATTCTCTATTACTGTATCATTAATCCATGTCCTCTATGTGGCTAAACATTTTCATCATTCAACCTATTGTTCTAAGCTTTCCTCACAGTATTATTAACCAGACAATACAGTATTCTCTATTACTGTATTAATCCATGACCTTCATGTGGCTAAACATTTTCATCATTCAACCTTATTGTTCTAAGCTTTCTCACAGTATTATTAATCAGACAATACAGTATTCTCTATTACTGTATCATTAATCCATGACCTTCATGTGGCTAAACATTTTCTTCATTCAACCTATTGTTCTAAGCTTCTCACAGTATTATTAACCAGACAATACAGTATTCTCTATTACTGTATCATTAATCCATGTCCTTCATGTGGCTAAACATTTTCATCATTCAACCTATTGTTCTAAGCTTTCCTCACAGTATTATTAACCAGACAATAATAGTATTCTCTATTACTGTATCATTAATCCATGACCTTGATGTGGCTAAACATTTTCTTCATTCAACCTATTGTTCTAAGCTTTCCTCACAGTATACAATCAGACAATAGTATCTTTATTACTGTATCATTAATCCATGTCCTTCATGTGGCTAAACATTTTCATCATTCAACTTTATTGTTCTAAGCTTTCCTCACAGTATTATTAATCAGACAATACAGTATTCTATTACTGTATCATTAATCCATGACCTTCATGTGGCTAAACATTTTCTTCATTCAACCTATTGTTCTAAGCTTTCCCACAGTATTATTAACCAGACAATACAGTATTCTCTATTACTGTATCATTAATCCATGACCTTCATGTGGCTAAACATTTTCATCATTCAACCTATTGTTCTAAGCTTTCCTCACAGTATTATTAATCAGACAATACAGTATTCTCTATTACTGTATCATTAATCCATGACCTTCATGTGGTCAAACATTTTCATCATTCAACCTATTGTTCTAAGCTTTCTCACAGTATTATTAATCAGACAATACAGTATCTTCTATTACTGTATCATTAATCCATGTCCTTCATGTGGCTAAACATTTTCATCATTCAACCTATTGTTCTAAGCTTTCCTCACAGTATTATTAATCAGACAATACAGTATTCTATTACTGTATCATTAATCCATGACCTTCATGTGGCTAAACATTTTCTTCATTCAACCTATTGTTCTAAGCTTTCCTCACAGTATTATTAATCAGACAATACAGTATTCTCTATTACTGTATCATTAATCCATGACCTTCATGTGGCTAAACATTTTCATCATTCAACCTATTGTTCTAAGCTTTCCTCACAGTATTATTAATCAGACAATACAGTATTCTCTATTACTGTATCATTAATCCATGTCCTCTATGTGGCTAAACATTTTCATCATTCAACCTATTGTTCTAAGCTTTCCTCACAGTATTATTAATCAGACAATACAGTATTCTCTATTACTGTATCATTAATCCATGACCTTCATGTGGCTAAACATTTTCTTCATTCAACCTATTGTTCTAAGCTTTCCTCACAGTATTATTAACCAGACAATACAGTATTCTCTATTACTGTATCATTAATCCATGACCTTCATGTGGCTAAACATTTTCATCATTCAACCTATTGTTCTAAGCTTTCCTCACAGTATTATTAACCAGACAATACAGTATTCTCTATTACTGTATCATTAATCCATGACCTTCATGTGGCTAAACATTTTCATCATTCAACCTATTGTTCTGGTTTTTCTTTCCTCACAGTATTATTAATCAGACAATACAGTATTCTCTATTACTATCATTAATCCATGACCTTCATGTGGCTAAACATTTTCATCATTCAACTCATTGTTCTAAGCTTTCCTCACAGTATTATTAACCAGACAATACAGTATTCTCTATTACTGTATCATTAATCCATGACCTTCATGTGGCTAAACATTTTCATCATTCAACCTATTGTTCTAAGCTTTTCCTCACAGTATTATTAACCAGACAATACAGTATTCTCTATTACTGTATCATTAATCCATGACCTTCATGTGGCTAAACATTTTCATCATTCAACCTATTGTTCTAAGCTTTCCTCACAGTATTATTAATCAGACAATACAGTATTCTCTATTACTGTATCATTAATCCATGACCTTCATGTGGCTAAACATTTTCATCATTCAACCTATTGTTCTAAGCTTTCCTCACAGTATTATTAACCAGACAATACAGTATTCTCTATTACTGTATCATTAATCCATGTCCTTCATGTGGCTAAACATTTTCATCATTCAACCTATTGTTCTAAGCTTTCTCACAGTATTATTAATCAGACAATACAGTATTCTCTATTACTGTATCATTAATCCATGACCTTCATGTGGCTAAACATTTTCATCATTCAACCTATTGTTCTAAGCTTTCCTCACAGTATTAACCAGACAATACAGTATTCTATTACTGTATCATTAATCCATGACCTTCATGTGGCTAAACATTTTCATCATCTAACCCATTGCTCTAAGCTTTCCTCACAGTATTATTAATCAGACAATACAGCATTCTCTATTACTGTATCATTAATCCATGACCTTCATGTGGCTAAACATTTTCATCATTCAACCTATTGTTCTAAGCTTTCCTCACAGTATTATTAACCAGACAATACAGTATTCTCTATTACTGTATCATTAATCCATGTCCTTCATGCAAGCAACATTTTCATCATTCAACTCATTGTTCTAAGCTTTCCTCACAGTATTATTAATCAGACAATACAGTATTCTATTACTGTATCATTAATCCATGACCTTCATGTGGCTAAACATTTTCATCATTCAACCTATTGTTCTAAGCTTTCCTCACAGTAGTATTAACCAGACAATACAGTATTCTATTACTGTATCATTAATCCATGTCCTTCATGTGGCTAAACATTTTCATCATTCAACCTATTGTTCTAAGCTTCTCATTATTAATCAGACAATACAGTATTCTCTATTACTGTATCATTAATCCATGTCCTTCATGTGGCTAAACATTTTCATCATTCAACCTATTGTTCTAAGCTTCCTCACAGTAGTATTAATCAGACAATACAGTATTCTCTATTACTGTATCATTAATCCATGTCCTTCATGTGGCTAAACATTTTCATCATTCAACCCATGTTCTAAGCTTTCCTCTACAGTAGTATTAATCAGACAATACAGTATTCTATTACTGTATCATTAATCCATGTCCTTCATGTGGCTAAACATTTTCATCATTCAACCTATTGTTCTAAGCTTTCCTCACAGTAGTATTAATCAGACAATACAGTATTCTCTATTACTGTATCATTAATCCATGTCCTTCATGTGGCTAAACATTTTCATCATTCAACCTATTGTTCTAAGCTTCCTCACAGTATTATTAATCAGACAATACAGTATTCTCTATTACTGTATCATTAATCCATGTCCTTCATGTGGCTAAACATTTTCATCATTCAACCTATTGTTCTAAGCTTCCTCACAGTAGTATTAATCAGACAATACAGTATTCTATTACTGTATCATTAATCCATGTCCTTCATGTGGCTAAACATTTTCATCATTCAACCTATTGTTCTAAGCTTTCCTCACAGTAGTATTAATCAGACAATACAGTATTCTATATTACTGTATCATTAATCCATGTCCTTCATGTGGCTAAACATTTTCATCATTCAACCTATTGTTCTAAGCTTCTCCACAGTAGTATATTAATCAGACAATACAGTATTCTATTACTGTATCATTAATCCATGTCCTTCATGTGGCTGTAAACATTTTCATCATTCAACCTATTGTTCTAAGCTTTCCTCACAGTATTATTAATCAGACAATACAGTATTCTATTACTGTATCATTAATCCATGTCCTTCATGTGGCTAAACATTTTTCACTATTCAACCTATTGTTCTAAGCTTTCCGCTAGTATTATTAATCAGACAATACAGTATTCTATTACTGTATCATTAATCCATGACTTCTATGTGGCTAAACATTTTCTTCATTCAACCTATTGTTCTAAGCTTTCCTCACAGTAGTATTAATCAGACAATACAGTATTCTCTATTACTGTATCATTAATCCATGACCTTCATGTGGCTAAACATTTCTTCATTCAACCTATTGTTCTAAGCTTTCCTCACAGTATTATTAACCAGACAATACAGTATTCTCTATTACTGTATCATTAATCCATGTCCTTCATGTGGCTAAACATTTTCATCATTCAACCTATTGTTCTAAGCTCACAGTATTATTAACCAGACAATACAGTATTCTATTACTGTATCATTAATCCATGTCCTTCATGTGGCTAAACATTTTCATCATTCAACCTATTGTTCTAAGCTTTCCTCACAGTATTATTATTAATCAGACAATACAGTATTCTCTATTACTGTATCATTAATCCATGACCTTTCATGTGGCTAAACATTTTCTTCATTCAACCTATTGTTCTAAGCTTTCCTCACAGTATTATTAACCAGACAACACAGTATTCTCTATTACTGTATCATTAATCCATGACCTTCATGTGGCTAAACATTTTCATCATTCAACCTATTGTCTTCAAGCTTTCCTCACAGTATTATTAACCAGACAATACAGTATTCTCTATTACTGTATCATTAATCCATGACCTTCATGTGGCTAAACATTTTCATCATTCAACCTATTGTTCTAAGCTTTCCTCACAGCATTATTAATCAGACAATACAGTATTCTTATTACTTGTATCATTAATCCATGACCTTCATGTGGCTAAACATTTTTGAATATTCAACCTATTGTTCTAAGCTTTCCTCACAGTATTATTAACCAGACAATACAGTATTCTCTATTACTGTATCATTAATCCATGACCTTCATGTGGCTAAACATTTTCATCATTCAACCTATTGTTCTAAGCTTTCCTCACAGTATTATTAACCAGACAATACAGTATTCTCTATTACTGTATCATTAATCCATGACCTTCAGTGGCTAAACATTTTCATCATTCAACCTATTGTTCTAAGCTTTCCTCACAGTATTATTAATCAGACAATACAGTATTCTCTATTACTGTATCATTAATCCATGACCTTCATGTGGCTAAACATTTTCATCATTCAACCTATTGTTCTAAGCTTTCCTCACAGTATTATTAACCAGACAATACAGTATTCTCTATTACTGTATCATTAATCCATGTCCTTCATGTGGCTAAACATTTTCATCATTCAACCTATTGTCTGGGCTTTCCTCACAGTATTATTAATCAGACAATACAGTATTCTCTATTACTGTATCATTAATCCATGACCTTCATGTGGCTAAACATTTTCATCATTCAACCCATTGTTCTAGTTTTTTCTTCTCACAGTATTATTAACCAGACAATACAGTATCTTCTATTACTGTATCATTAATCCATGACCTTCATGTGGCTAAACATTTTCATCATTCAACCTATTGTTCTAAGCTTTCCTCACAGTATTATTAATCAGACAATACAGTATTCTCTATTACTGTATCATTAATCCATGACCTTCATGTGGCTAAACATTTTCATCATTCAACCTATTGTTCTAAGCTTTCCTCACAGTATTATTAACCAGACAATACAGTATTCTCTATTACTGTATCATTAATCCATGTCCTTCATGTGGCTAAACATTTTCATCATTCAACCTATTGTTCTAAGCTTTCCTCACAGTATTATTAATCAGACAATACAGTATTCTCTATTACTGTATCATTAATCCATGACCTTCATGTGGCTAAACATTTTCATCATTCAACCTATTGTCTAAGCTTTCCTCACAGTATTATTAACCAGACAATACAGTATTCTCTATTACTGTATCATTAATCCATGTCCTTCATGTGGCTAAACATTTTCATCATTCAACTCATTGTTCTAAGCTTTCCTCACAGTATTATTAATCAGACAATACAGTATTCTCTATTACTGTATCATTAATCCATGTCCTTCATGTGGCTAAACATTTTCATCATTCAACCTATTGTTCTAAGCTTTCCTCACAGTAGTATTAACTGACACATTCTCTATTACTGTATCATTAATCCATGTCCTTCATGTGGCTAAACATTTTCATCATTCAACCTATTGTTCTAAAGCTTTCCTCACAGTAGTATTAATCAGACAATACAGTATTCTCTATTACTGTATCATTAATCCATGTCCTTCATGTGGCTAAACATTTTCATCATTCAACCTATTGTTCTAAGCTTTCCTCACAGTAGTATTAATCAGACAATACAGTATTCTATATTACTGTATCATTAATCCATGTCCTTCATGTGGCTAAACATTTTCATCATTCAACCTATTGTTCTAAGCTTTCCTCACAGTAGTATTAATCAGACAATACAGTATTCTCTATTACTGTATCATTAATCCATGTCCTTCATGTGGCTAAACATTTTCATCATTCAACCTATTGTTCTAAGCTTTCCTCACAGTAGTATTAATCAGACAATACAGTATTCT
>JBBBDQ010015208.1:0-19424 GCA_037127315.1 Ascarosepion bandense
GTTCATCTGAACACTTTCCATGGAAATAGCTATAGAATAGCGAGAGGCTTGAGACGTCTGTGAGAAAGGAATGAGGATGGTTCGTTACAATGTGCGTAGCATGGCTGGTCTTAGCCGTGAAGGTTAGAACTGGTGGAACTAAGGAAGGTCAGTTCATCTGAACACTTTTCCATGGAAATAGCTATAGAATAGCGAGGCTTGAGACGTCTGTGAGAAAGGGAATGAGGATGGTTCGTTACAATGTGCTAGCATGGCTGGTCTTAGCCGTGAAGGTTAGAACTGGTGGAACTAAGGAATGTAGTTCATCTGAACACTTTCCATGGAAATAGCTATAGAATAGCGAGAGGCTTGAGACGTCTGTGAGAAAGGGAATGAGTGATGGTTCGTTACAATGTGCGTAGCATGGCTGGTCTTAGCCGTGAAGGTTAGAACTGGTGGAACTAAGGAATGTAGTTCATCTGAACACTTTCCATGGAAATAGCTATAGAATAGCGAGAGGCTTGAGACGTCTGTGAGAAAGGGAATGAGGATGGTTCGTTACAATGTGCGTAGCATGGCTGGTCTTAGCCGTGAAGGTTAGAACTGGTGGAACTAAGGAATGTAGTTCATCTGAACACTTTCCATGGAAATAGCTATAGAATAGCGAGAGGCTTGAGACGTCTGTGAGAAAGGGAATGAGGATGGTTCGTTACAATGTGCGTAGCATGGCTGGTCTTAGCCGTGAAGGTTAGAACTGGTGGAACTAAGGAATGTAGTTCATCTGAACACTTTTCCATGGAAATAGCTATAGAATAGCGAGAGGCTTGAGACGTCTGTGAGAAAGGGAATGGAGGATGGTTCGTTACAAATGTGCGTAGCATGGCTGGTCTTAGCCGTGAAGGTTAGAACTGGTGGAACTAAGGAAATGTAGTTCATCTGAACACTTTCCATGGAAATAGCTATAGAATAGCGAGAGTTTGAGACGTCTGTGAGAAAGGGAATGAGGATGGTTCGTTACAATGTGCGTAGCATGGCTGGTCTTAGCCGTGAAGGTTAGAACTTGGTGGAACTAAGGAATGTAGTTCATCTGAACACTTTCCATGGAAATAGCTATAGAATAGCGAGAGGCTTGAGACGTCTGTGAGAAAGGGAATGAGGATGGTTCGTTACAATGCGGCATGGCTGGTCTTAGCCGTGAAGGTTAGAACTGGTGGAACTAAGGAAATGTAGTTCATCTGAACACTTTCCATGGAAATAGCTATAGAATAGCGAGAGGCTTGAGACGTCTGTGAGAAAGGGAATGAGGATGGTTCGTTACAATGTGCGTAGCATGGCTGGTCTTAGCCGTGAAGGTTAGAACTGGGTGGAACTAAGGAATGTAGTTCATCTGAACACTTTCCATGGAAATAGCTATAGAATAAAGGAGAGGCTTGAGACGTCTGTGAGAAAGGGAATGAGGATAAGTTCGTTACAACGTGCAGTATGCATTGTTCCTAGCCGTGAAGGTTAGAACTGGTGGAACTAAGGAATGTGAAGTTCATCTGAACACGCTTCCATGGAAATAGCTATAGAATAGCGAGAGGCTTGAGACGTCTGTGAGAAAGGGAATGAGGATGGTTCGTTACAATCGTGCGTAGCATGGCTGGTCTTAGCCGTGAAGGTTAGAACTGGTGGAACTAAGGAATGTAGTTCATCTGAACACTTTCCATGGAAATAGCTATAGAATAGCGAGAGGCTTGAGACGTCTGTGAGAAAGGGAATGAGGATGGTTCGTTACAATGTGCGTAGCATGAAGGCTATCTTAGCCGTGAAGGTTAGAACTGGTGGAACTAAGGAATGTAGTTCATCTGAACACTTTCCATGGAAATAGCTATAGAATAGCGAGAGGCTTCGAGACGTCTGTGAGAAAGGGAATGGTGATGGTTCGTTACAATGTGCGTAGCATGGTTGGTCTTAGCCGTGAAGGTTAGAACTGGTGGAACTAAGGAATGTAGTTCATCTGAACACTTTCCATGGAAATAGCTATAGAATAGCGAGAGGCTTGAGACGTCTGTGAGAAAGGGAATGAGGATGGTTCGTTACAATGTGCGTAGCATGGCTGGTCTTAGCCGTGAAGGTTAGAACTGGTGGAACTAAGGAATGTAGTTCATCTGAACACTTTCCATGGAAATAGCTATAGAATAGCGAGAGGCTTGAGACGTCTGTGAGAAAGGGAATGAGGATGGTTCGTTACAATGTGCGTAGCATGGCTGGTCTTAGCCGTGAAGGTTAGAACTGGTGGAACTAAGGAATGTAGTTCATCTGAACACTTTCCATGGAAATAGCTATAGAATAGCGAGGCTTGAGACGTCTGTGAGAAAGGGAATGAGGATGGTTCGTTACAAATGCGTAGCATGGCTGGTCTTAGCCGTGAAGGTTAGAACTGGTGAAACTAAGGAATGTAGTTCATCTGAACACTTTCCATGGAAATAGCTATAGAATAGCGAGGCTTGAGACGTCTGTGAGAAAGGGAATGAGGATGGTTCGTTACAATGTGCGTAGCATGGTTGGTCTTAGCCGTGAAGGTTAGAACTGGTGGAACTAAGGAATGTAGTTCATCTGAACACTTTCCATGGAAATAGCTAGTGAATAGCGAGAGGCTTGAGACGTCTGTGAGAAAGGGAATGAGGATGGTTCGTTACAATGTGCGTAGCATGGCTGGTCTTAGCCGTGAAGGTTAGAACTGGTGGAACTAAGGAATGTAGTTCATCTGAACACTTTCCATGGAAATAGCTATAGAATAGCGAGATACCAGACGTCTGTGAGAAAGGGAATGAGGATGGTTCGTTACAATGTGCGTAGCATGGCTGGTCTTAGCCGTGAAGGTTAGAACTGGTGGAACTAAGGAATGTAGTTCATCTGGAACACTTTCCATGGAAATAGCTATAGAATAGCGAGAGAGGCTTGAGACGTCTGTGAGAAAGGGAATGAGGATGGTTCGTTACAATGTGCGTAGCATGGCTGGTCTTACGAAGGTTAGAATCCGGTGGAACTAAGGAATGCGCTCATCTGAACACTTTCCATGGAAATAGCGATAGAATAGCGAGAGGCTTGAGACGTCTGTGAGAAAGGGAATGGAGGATGGTTCGTTATAATGTGCGTAGCATGGCTGGTCTTAGCCGTGAAGGTTAGAACTGGTGGAACTAAGGAATGTAGTTCATCTGAACACTTTCCATGGAAATAGCTATAGAATAGCGAGAGGCTTGAGACGTCTGTGAGAAAGGGAATGAGGATGGTTCGTTACAATGTGCGTAGCATGGCTGGTCTTAGCCGTGAAGGTTAGAACTGGTGGAACTAAGGAATGTAGTTCATCTGAACACTTTCCATGGAAATAGCTATAGAATAGCGAGAGGCTTGAGACGTCTGTGAGAAAGGGAATGAGGATGGTTCGTTACAATGTGCGTAGCATGGCTGGTCTTAGCCGTGAAGGTTAGAACTGGTGGAACTAAGGAATGTAGTTCATCTGAACACTTTCCATGGAAATAGCGATAGAATAGCGAGAGGCTTGAGACGTCTGTGAGAAAGGGAATGAGGATGGTTCGTTATAATGTGCGTAGCATGGCTGGTCTTAAGCTGTGAAGGTTAGAACTGGTGGAACTAAGGAATGTAGTTCATCTGAACACTTTCCATGGAAATAGCGATAGAATAGCGAGAGGCTTGAGACGTCTGTGAGAAAGGGAATGGAGGATGGTTCGTTATAATGTGCGTAGCATGGCTGGTCTTAGCCGTGAAGGTTAGAACTGGTGGAACTAAGGAATGTAGTTCATCTGAACACTTTCCATGGAAATAGCGATAGAATAGCGAGAGGCTTGAGACGTCTGTGAGAAAGGGAATGAGGATGGTTCGTTACAATGTGCGTAGCATGTCTGGTCTAGCCGTGAAGGTTATAACTGGTGGAACTAAGGAATGTAGTTCATCTGAACACTTTCCATGGAAATAGCGATAGAATAGCGAGAGGCTTGAGACGTCTGTGAGAAAGGGAATGAGGATGGTTCGTTACAATGTGCGTAGCATGGCTGGTCTTAGCCGTGAAGGTTAGAACTGGTGGAACTAAGGAATGTAGTTCATCTGAACACTTTCCATGGAAATAGCTATAGAATAGCGAGAGGCTTGAGACGTCTGTGAGAAAGGAATGAGGATGGTTCGTTACAATGTGCGTAGCATGGCTGGTCTTAGCCGTGAAGGTTAGAACTGGTGGAACTAAGGAATGTAGTTCATCTGAACACTTTCCATGGAAATAGCGATAGAATAGCGAGAGGCTTGAGACGTCTGTGAGAAAGGAATGAGGATGGTTCGTTACAATGTGCGGTAGCATGGCTGGTCTTAGCCGTGAAGGTTAGAACTGGTGGAACTAAGGAATGTAGTTCATCTGAACACTTTCCATGGAAATAGCTGCGAATAGCGAGAGGCTTGAGACGTCTGTGAGAAAGGGAATGAGGATGGTTTCGTTACAATGTGCGTAGCATGGCTGGTCTTAATGTGAAGGCGGAACTGGTGGAACTAAGGAATGTAGTTCATCTGAACACTTTCCATGGAAATAGCGATAGAATAGCGAGAGGCTTGAGACGTCTGTGAGAAAGGGAATGAGGATGGTTCGTTACAATGTGCGTAGCATGGCTGGTCTTAGCCGTGAAGGTTAGAACTGGTGGAACTAAGGTTCATCTGAACACTTTCCATGGAAATAGCTATAGAATAGCGAGAGGCTTTACATCTGTGAGAAAGGGAATGAGGATGGTTCGTTACAATGTGCGTAGCATGGCTGGTCTTAGCCGAAGGTTAGAACTGGTGGAACTAAGGAATGTAGTTCATCTGAACACTTTCCATGGAAATAGCTATAGAATAGCGAGAGGCTTGAGACGTCTGTGAGAAAGGGAATGAGGATGGTTCGTTACAATGTGCGTAGCATGGCTGGCTCCTAGCCGTGGAAGGTTAGAACTGTGGAACTAAGGAATGTAGTTCATCTGAACACTTTCCATGGAAATAGCGATAGAATAGCGAGAGGCTTGAGACGTCTGTGAGAAAGGGAATGAGGATGGTTTCGTTACAATGCGTAGCATGGCTGGTCTAGCCGTGAAGCGTTAGAACTGGTGGAACTAAGGAATGTAGTTCATCTGAACACTTTCCATGGAAATAGCTATAGAATAGCGAGAGGCTTGAGACGTCTGTGAGAAAGGGAATGAGGATGGTTCGTTACAATGTGCGTAGCATGGCTTGGTCTTATCGTGAAGGTTAGAACTGGTGGAAATAAGGAATGTAGTTCATCTGAACACTTTCCATGGAAATAGCGATAGAATAGCGAGAGGCTTGAGACGTCTGTGAGGAAAGGGAATGAGGATGGTTCGTTACAATGTGCGTAGCATGGCTGGTCTTAGCCGTGAAGGTTAGAACTGGTGGAACTAAGGAATGTAGTTCATCTGAACACTTTCCATGGAAATAGCTATAGAATAGCGAGAGGCTTGAGACGTCTGTGAGAAAGGGAATGAGGATGGTTCGTTACAATGTGCGTAGCATGGCTGGTCTTAGCCGTGAAGGTTAGAACTGGTGGAACTAAGGAATGTAGTTCATCTGAACACTTTCCATGGAAATAGCGATAGAATAGCGAGAGGCTTGAGACGTCTGTGAGAAAGGGAATGAGGATGGTTCGTTACAATGCGTAGCATGGCTGGTCTTAGCCGTGAAGGTTAGTTAGAACTGGTGAACCAAGGAAATGTAGTTCATCTGAACACTTTCCATGGAAATAGCTATAGAATAGCGAGAGGCTTGAGACGTCTGTGAGAAAGGGAATGAGGATGGTTCGTTACAATGTGCGTAGCATGTCTGGTCTTAGCCGTGAAGGTTATAACTGGTGGAACTAAGGAATGTAGTTCATCTGGAAACACTTTCCATGGAAATAGCGATAGAATACAGCGAGAGGCTTGAGACGTCTGTGAGAAAGGGAATGAGGATGGTTCGTTACAATGTGCGTAGCATGGCTGGTCTTAGCCGTGAAGGTTAGAACTGTGGAACTAAGGAATGTAGTTCATCTGAACACTTTCCATGGAAATAGCTATAGAATAGCGAGAGGCTTTGAGACGTCTGTGAGAAAGGGAATGAGGATGGTTCGTTACAACGTGCGTAGCATGGCTGGTCTTAGCCGTGAAAAGGTTAGAACTGGTGGAACTAAGGAATGTAGTTCATCTGAACACTTTCCATGGAAATAGCGATAGAATAGCGAGAGGCTTGAGACGTCTGTGAGAAAGGGAATGAGGATGGTTCGTTATAATGTGCGTAGCATGGCTGGTCTTAGCCGTGAAGGTTAGAACTGGTGGAACTAAGGAATGTAGTTCATCTGAACACTTTCCATGGAAATAGCGATAGAATAGCGAGAGGCTTGAGACGTCTGTGAGAAAGGGAATGAGGATGGTTCGTTACAATGTGCGTAGCATGGCTGGTCTTAGCCGTGAAGGTTAGAACTGGTGGAACTAAGGAATGTAGTTCATCTGAACACTTTCCATGGAAATAGCGATAGAATAGCGAGAGGCTTGAGACGTCTGTGAGAAAGGGAATGAGGATGGTTCGTTATAATGTGCGTAGCATGGCTGGTCTTAGCCGTGAAGGTTAGAACTGGTGGAACTAAGGAGTGTAGTTCATCTGAACACTTTCCATGGAAATAGCGATAGAATAGCGAGAGGATAGTGACGTCTGTGAGAAAGGGAATGAGGATGGTTCAAGTGCTAAATGTGCGTAGCATGGCTGGTCTTAGCCGTGAAGGGTTAGAACTGGTGGAACTAAGGAGTGTAGTTCATCTGAACACTTTCCATGGAAATAGCGATAGAATAGCGAGAGGCTTGAGACGTCTGTGAGAAAGGGAATGAGGATGGTTCGTTACAATGTGCGTAGCATGGCTGGTCTTAGCCGTGAAGGTTAGAACTGGTGGAACTAAGGAATGTAGTTCATCTGAACACTTTCCATGGAAATAGCGATAGAATAGCGAGAGGCTTGAGATGTCTGTGAGAAAGGGAATGAGGATGGTTCGTTATAATGTGCGTAGCATGGCTGGTCTTAGCCGTGAAGGTTAGAACTGGTGGAACTAAGGAGGTAGTTCATCTGAACACTTTCCATGGAAATAGCGATAGAATAGCTTAGAGGATAGTGACGTGTCTGTGAGAAAGGGAATGAGGATGGTCTGGCAATGTGCGTAGCATGGCTGGTCTTAGCCGTGAAGGTTAGAACTGGTGGAACTAAGGAGTGTAGTTCATCTGAACACTTTCCATGGAAATAGCGATAGAATAGCGGAGAGGCTTGAGACGTCTAAAAGGAGAAAGGGAATGAGGATGTGGTTCGTTACAATGTGCGTAGCATGGCTGGTCTTAGCCGTGAAGGTTAGAACTGGTGGAACTAAGGAATGTAGTTCATCTGAACACTTTCCATGGAAATAGCGATAGAATAGCGAGAGGCTTGAGACGTCTGTGAGAAAGGGAATGAGGATGGTTCGTTACAAATGCGTAGCATGGCTGGTCTTAGCCGTGAAGGTTAGAACTGGTGGAACTAAGGAATGTAGTTCATCTGAACACTTTCCATGGAAATAGCGATAGAATAGCGAGAGGCTTGAGACGTCTGTGAGAAAGGGAATGAGGATGGTTCGTTATAATGTGCGTAGCATGGCTGGTCTTAGCCGTGAAGGTCAGAACTAGTGGAACTAAGGAGTGTAGTTCATCTGAACACTTTCCATGGAAATAGCGATAGAATAGCGAGAGGCTTGAGACGTCTGGTGAGAAAGGGAATGAGGATGGTTCGTTACAACGTGCGTAGCATGGCTGGTCTTAGCCGTGAAGGTTAGAACTGGTGGAACTAAGGAATGTAGTTCATCTGAACACTTTCCATGGAAATAGCGATAGAATAGCGAGAGGTTTGAGACGTCTGTAGAAAGGGAATGAGGATGGTTCGTTATAATGTGCGTAGCATGGCTGGTCTTTAGCCGTGAAGGTTAGAACTGGTGGAACTAAGTAGTGTAGTTCATCTGAACACTTTCCATGGAAATAGCGATAGAATAGCGAGAGGGTTGAGACGTCTGTGAGAAAGGGAATGAGGATGGTTCGTTACAATGTGCGTAGCATGGCTGGTCTTAGCCGTGAAGGTTAGAACTGGTGGAACTAAGGAATGTAGTTCATCTGAACACTTTCCATGGAAATAGCGATAGAATAGCGAGAGGCTTGAGACGTCTGTGAGAAAGGGAATGAGAATGGTTCGTTACAATGCGTAGCATGGCTGGTCTTATCCGTGAAGGTTAGAACTGGTGGAACTAAGGAATGTAGTTCATCTGGAACACTTTCCATGGAAATAGCGATAGAATAGCGAGAGGCTTGAGACGTCTGTGAGAAAGGGAATGAGGATGGTTCGTTACAATGTGCGTAGCATGGCTTGTTCTAGCCGTGAAGGTTAGAACTGGTGGAACTATGAATGTAGTTCATCTGAACACTTTCCATGGAAATAGCGATAGAATAGCGAGAGGCTTTGAGACGTCTGTGAGAAAGGGAATGAGGATGGTTCGTTATAATGTGCGTAGCATGGCTGGTCTTAGCCGTGAAGGTTAGAACTGGTGGAACTAAGGAGTGTAGTTCATCTGAACACTTTCCATGGAAATAGCGATAGAATAGCGAGAGGCTTGAGACGTCTGTGAGAAAGGGAATGAGGATGGTTCGTTACAATGTGCGTAGCATGGCTGGTCTTAGCCGTGAAGGTTAGAACTGGTGGAACTAAGGAATGTAGTTCATCTGAACACTTTCCATGGAAATAGCGATAGAATAGCGAGAGGCTTGAGACGTCTGTGAGAAAGGGAATGAGGATGGTTCGTTACAAATGTGCGTAGCATGGCTGGTCTTAGCCGTGAAGGTTAGAACTAGAAACTTAAGGAGTGTAGTTCATCTGAACACTTTCCATGGAAATAGCGATAGAATAGCGAGAGGCTTGAGACGTCTGTGAGAAAGGGAATGAGGATGGTTCGTTATAATGTGCGTAGCATGGCTGGTCTTAGCCGTGAAGGTTAGAACTGGTGGAACTAAGGAATGTAGTTCATCTGAACACTTTCCATGGAAATAGCGATAGAATAGCGAGAGGCTTGAGACGTCTGTGAGAAAGGGAATGAGGATGGTTCGTTATAAATGTGCGTAGCATGGCTGGTCTTAGCCGTGAAGGTTAGAACTGGTGTGTCCAAGGAGTGTAGTTCATCTGAACACTTTCCATGGAAATAGCGATAGAATAGCGAGAGGCTTGAGACGTCTGTGAGAAAGGGAATGAGGATGGTTCGTTAAGGAATGTGCGTAGCATGGCTGGTCTTAGCCGTGAAGGTTAGAACTGGTGGAACTAAGGAATGTAGTTCATCTGAACACTTTCCATGGAAATAGCGATAGAATAGCGAGAGGCTTGAGACGTCTGTGAGAAAGGGAATGAGGATGGTTCGTTACATCGTGCGTAGCATGGCTGGTCTTAGCCGTGAAGGTTAGAACTGGTGGAACTAAGGAATGTAGTTCATCTGAACACTTTCCATGGAAATAGCGATAGAATAGCGAGAGGCTTACGACGTCTGTGAGAAAGGGAATGAGGATGGTTCGTTACACCGTGGTAGCATGGCTGGTCTTAGCCGTGAAGGTTAGAACTGGTGGGAACTAAGGAGTGTAGTTCATCTGAACACTTTCCATGGAAATAGCGATAGAATAGCGAGAGGCTTGAGACGTCTGTGAGAAAGGGAATGAGGATGGTTCGTTACAAATGTGCGTAGCATGGCTGGTCTTAGCCGTGAAGGTTAGAACTGGTGGAACTAAGGAATGTAGTTCATCTGAACACTTTCCATGGAAATAGCGATAGAATAGCGAGAGGCTTGAGACGTCTGTGAGAAAGGGAATGGAGGATGGTTCGTTACAATGTGCGTAGCATGGCTGGTCTTAGCCGTGAAGGTTAGAACTGCGGAACTAAGGGAATGTAGTTCATCTGAACACTTTCCATGGAAATAGCTATAGAATAGCGAGAGGCTTGAGACGTCTGGTAGAAAGGAATGAGGATGTCTGCTAAGAATGTGCGTAGCATGGCTGGTCTTAGCCGTGAAGGTTAGAACTGGTGGAACTAAGGAATGTAGTTCATCTGAACACTTTCCATGGAAATAGCGATAGAATAGCGAGAGGCTTGAGACGTCTTGAAGAGAAAGGGAATGAGGATGGTTCGTTACAATGTGCGTAGCATGGCTGGTCTTAGCCGTGAAGGTTAGAACTGGTGGAACTAAGGAATGTAGTTCATCTGAACACTTTCCATGGAAATAGCGATAGAATAGCGAGAGGCTTGAGACGTCTGTGAGAAAGGGAATGAGAGGATGGTTCTCTGTTACAATGTGCGTAGCATGGCTGGTCTAGCCGTGAAGGTTAGAACTGGTGGAACTAAGGAATGTAGTTCATCTGAACACTTTCCATGGAAATAGCGATAGAATAGCGAGAGAGGCTTGCGACGTCTGTGAGAAAGGGAATGAGGATGGTTCGTTACAATGTGCGTAGCATGGCTGGTCTTAGCCGTGAAGGTTAGAACTGGTGGAACTAAGGAATGTAGTTCATCTGAACACTTTCCATGGAAATAGCGATAGAATAGCGAGAGGCTTGAGACGTCTGTGAGAAAGGGAATGAGGATGGTTCGTTATAATGTGCGTAGCATGGCTGGTCTTAGCCGTAGAATAGAACTGGTGGAATCCAAGGAATGTAGTTCATCTGAACACTTTCCATGGAAATAGCGATAGAATAGCGAGAGGCTTGCGACGTCTGTGAGAAAGGGAATGAGGATGGTTCGTTGGTCGTGCGTGTAGCATGGCTGGTCTTAGCCGTGAAGGTTAGAACTGGTGGAACTAAGGAATGTAGTTCATCTGAACACTTTCCATGGAAATAGCGATAGAATAGCGAGAGGCTTGCGACGTCTGTGAGAAAGGGAATGAGGATATCCTGTTACAATGTGCGTAGCATGGCTGGTCTTAGCCGTGAAGGTTAGAACTGGTGGAACTAAGGAATGTAGTTCATCTTGAACACTTTCCATGGAAATAGCGATAGAATAGCGAGAGGCTTGAGACGTCTGTGAGAAAGGGAATGAGGATGGTTCGTTATAATGTGCGTAGCATGGCTGGTCTTAGCCGTGAAGGTTAGAACTGGTGGAATTTAAGGAATGTAGTTCATCTGAACACTTTCCATGGAAATAGCGATAGAATAGCGAGAGGCTTGAGACGTCTGTGAGAAAGGGAATGAGGATGGTTCGTTACAATGTGCGTAGCATGGCTGGTCTTAGCCGTATTAGAACTGGTGGAACTAAGGAATGTAGTTCATCTGAACACTTTCCATGGAAATAGCGATAGAATAGCGAGAGGCTTGAGACGTCTGTGAGAAAGGGAATGAGGATGGTTCGTTACAATGTGCGCAGTACATGGCTGGTCTTAGCCGTGAAGGTTAGAACTGGTGGAACTAAGGAATGTAGTTCATCTGAAACACTTTCCATGGAAATAGCGATAGAATAGCGAGAGGCTTCTGAGACGTCTGTGAGAAAGGGAATGAGGATGGTTCGTTATAATGTGCGTAGCATGGCTGGTCTTAGCCGTGAAGGTTAGAACTGGTGGAACTAAGGAATGTAGTTCATCTGAACACTTTCCATGTGGAAATAGCGATAGGAATAGCGAGAGCTTGAGACGATCTGTGAGAAAGGGAATGAGGATGGTTCGTTACAATGTGCGTAGCATGGCTGGTCTTAGCCGTGAAGGTTAGAACTGGTGGAACTAAGGAATGTAGTTCATCTGAACACTTTCCATGGAAATAAGCCAGATAGAATAGCGAGAGGCTTGAGACGTCTGTGAGAAAGGGAATGAGGATGGTTCGTTACAATGTGCGTAGCATGGCTGGTCTTAGCCGTGAAGGTTAGAACTGGTGGAACTAAGGAATGTAGTTCATCTGAACACTTTCCATGGAAATAGCGATAGAATAGCGAGAGGCTTGAGACGTCTGTGAGAAGGGAATGAGGATGGTTCGTTATAATGTGCGTAGCATGGCTGGTCTTAGCCGAAGGTTAGAACTGGTGGAACTAAGGAATGTAGTTCATCTTGAACACTTCATGAAATAGCGATAGAAGAAGTGAGAGGCTTGAGACGTCTAGGAGAAAGGGAATGAGGATGTCTGTTACAATGTGCGTAGCATGGCTGGTCTTAGCCGTGGCTATAGAACTGGTGGAACCATGAATGTGTTCATCTGAACACTTTCCATGGAAATAGCGATAGAATAAAGGTGAGAGTTTGAGACGTCTGTGAGAAAGGGAATGAGGATGGTTCGTTATAATGTGCGTAGCATGGCTTGCCTTAGCCGTGAAGGTTAGAACTGGTGGAACTAAGGAATGTAGTTCATCTGGAACACTTTCTCCATGGAAATAGCGATAGAATAGCGAGAGGCTTGAGACGTCTGTGAGAAAGGGAATGAGGATGGTTCGTTACAATGTGCGTAGCATGGCTGGTCTTAGCCGTGAAGGTTAGAACTGGTGGAACTAAGGAATGTGTTCATCTGAACATCATGGAAATAGCGATAGAATAGCGAGAGGCTTGAGACGTCTGTGAGAAAGGGAATGAGGATGGTTCGTTACAATGTGCGTAGCATGGCTGGTCTTAGCCGTGAAGGTTAGAACTGGTGGAACTAAGGAATGTAGTTCATCTGAACACTTTCCATGGAAATAGCGATAGAATAGCGAGAAAGTCGAGACGTCTGTGAGAAAGGGAATGAGGATGGTTCGTTACAATGTGCGTAGCATGGCTGGTCTTATACGTGAAGAACTGGTGGAACTAAGGAATGTAGTTCATCTGAACACTTTCCATGGAAATAGCGATAGAATAGCGAGAGGCTTGAGACGTCTGTGAGAAAGGGAATGAGGATGGTTCGTTATAATGTGCGTAGCATGGCTGGTCTTAGCCGTGAAGGCGCGAACTGTAGTAACCAGAATGAAGTTCATCTGAACATCTTCCATGGAAATAGCGATAGAATAGCGAGAGGCTTGAGACGTCTGTGAGAAAGTAATGAGGATGAATGCCGTTACAATGTGCGGTAGTGATGGTTGGTCTAGCCGTGATGGTTAGAACTGGTGGAACTAAGGAATGTAGTTCATCTGAACACTTTCCATGGAAATAGCGATAGAATAGCGAGAGGCTTGAGACGTCTGTGAGAAAGGGAATGAGGATGGTTCGTTATAATGTGCGTAGCATGGCTGGTCTTAGCCGTGAAGGTTAGAATCAGGATCCAAGGAATGTAGTTCATCTGAACACTTTCCATGGAAATAGCGATAGAATAGCGAGAGGCTTGAGACGTCTGTGAGAAAGGGAATGAGGATGGTTCGTTACAATGTGCGTAGCATGGCTGGTCTTTTAGCCGTGAAGGTTAGAACTGGTGGAACTAAGGAATGTAGTTCATCTGAACACTTTCCATGGAAATAGCGATAGAATAGCGAGAGGCCGAGACGTCTGTGAGAAAGGGAATGAGGATGGTTCGTTATAATGTGCGTAGCATGGCTGGTCTTAGCCGTGAAGGTTAGAACTGGTGGAACTAAGGAATGTGTAGTTCATCTGAACACTTTCCATGGAAATAGCGATAGAATAGCGAGAGGCTTGGAGACGTCTGTGAGAAAGGGAATGAGGATGGTTCGTTACAATGTGTGCGTAGCATGGCTGGTCTTAGCCGTAAAGGTTAGAACTGGTGGAACTAAGGAATGTAGTTCATCTGAACACTTTCCATGGAAATAGCGATAGAATAGCGAGAGGCTTGAGACGTCTGTGAGAAAGGGAATGAGGATGGTTCGTTACAATGTGCGTAGCATGGCTGGTCTTAGCCGTGAAGGTTAGAACTGGTGGAACTAAGGAATGTAGTTCATCTGAACACTTTCCATGGAAATAGCGATAGAATAGCGAGAGGCTTGAGACGTCTGTGAGAAAGGGAATGAGGATGGTTCGTTACAATGTGCGTAGCATGGCTGGTCTTAGCCGTGAAGGTTAGAACTGGTGGAACTAAGGAAATGTAGTTCATCTGAACACTTTCCATGGAAATAGCGATAGAATAGCGAGAGGCTTGAGACGTCTGTGAGAAAGGAATGAGGATGGTTCGTTATAAATGTGCGTAGCATGGCTGGTCTTAGCCGTGAAGGTTAGAACTGGTGGAACTAAGGAATGTAGTTCATCTGAACACTTTCCATGGAAATAGCGATAGAATAGCGAGAGGCTTACGACGTCTGTGAGAAAGGGAATGAGGATGGTTCGTTATAATGTGCGTAGCATGGCTGGTCTTAGCCGTGAAGGTTAGAACTGGTGGAACTAAGGAATGTAGTTCATCTGAACACTTTCCATGGAAATAGCGATAGAATAGCGAGAGGCTTGAGACGTCTGTGAGAAAGGGAATGAGGATGGTTCGTTACAATGTGCGTAGCATGGCTGGTCTTAGCCGTGAAGGTTAGAACTGGTGGAACTAAGGAATGTAGTTCATCTGAACACTTTCCATGGAAATAGCGATAGAATAGCGAGAGGCTTGAGACGTCTGTGAGAAAGGGAATGAGGATGGTTCGTTATAATGTGCGTAGCATGGCTGGTCTTAGCCGTGAAGGTTAGAACTGGTGGAACTAAGGAATGTAGTTCATTCGAACACTTTCCATGGAAATAGCGATAGAATAGCGAGAGGGCTTGAGACGTCTGTGAAAGGGAATGAGGATGGTTCGTTACAAATGTGCGTAGCATGGCTGGTCTTAGCCGTGAAGGTTAGAACTGGTGGAACTAAGGAATGTAGTTCATCTGAACACTTTCCATGGAAATAGCGATAGAATAGCGAGAGGCTTGAGACGTCTGTGAGAAAGGGAATGAGGATGGTTCGTTATAATGTGCGTAACATTATTGGTCTTAGCCGTGAAGGTTAGAACTGGTGGAACTAAGGAATGTAGTTCATCTGAACACTTTCCATGGAAATAGCGATAGAATAAAGGAGAGGCTTGAGACGTCTGTGAGAAAGGGAATGAGATGGTTCGTTACAAATGTGCGTAGCATGGCTGGTCTTACGAAGGTTAGAACTGGTGAACTAAGGAATGTAGTTCATCTGAACACTTTCCATGGAAATAGCGATAGAATAGCGAGAGGCTTGAGACGTCTGTGAGAAAGGGAATGAGGATGGTTCGTTACAATGTGCAGCATGGCTGTCTTAGCCGTGAAGGTTAGAACTGGTGGAACTAAGGAATGTAGTTCATCTGAACACTTTCCATGGAAATAGCGATAGAATAGCGAGAGGCTTGAGACGTCTGTGAGAAAGGGAATGAGGATGGTTCGTTACAATGTGCGTAGCATGGCTGGTCTTAGCCGAAGGTTAGAACTGGTGGAACTAAGGAATGTAGTTCATCTGAACACTTTCCATGGAAATAGCGATAGAATAGCGAGAGAGGCTTGAGACGTCTGTGAGAAAGGGAATGAGGATGGTTCGTTATAATGTGCGTAGCATGGCTGGTCTTAGCCGTGAAGGTTAGAACTGGTGGAACTAAGGAATGTAGTTCATCTGAACACTTTCCATGGAAATAGCGATAGAATAGCGAGAGGCTTGAGACGTCTGTGAGAAAGGGAATGAGGATGGTTCGTTATAATGCGTAGCATGGCTGGTCTTAGCCGTGAAGGTTAATAGAACTGGTGGAACTAAGGAATGTAGTTCATCTGAACACTTTCCAAAATAGCTATAGAATAGCGAGAGGCTTGAGACGTCTGTGAGAAAGGAATGAGGATGGTTCGTTACAAATGTGCGTAGCATGGCTGGTCTTAGCTGAAGGTTAGAACTGGTGGAACTAAGGAATGTAGTTCATCTGAACACTTTCCATGGAAATAGCGATAGAATAGCGAGAGGCTTGAGACGTCTGTGAGAAAAGGGAATGAGGATGGTTCGTTATAATGTGCAGCATGGCTGGTCTTAGCCGTGAAGGTTAGAACTGGTGGAACTAAGGAATGTAGTTCATCTGAACACTTTCCATGGAAATAGCTATAGAATAGCGAGAGGCTTGAGACGTCTGTGAGAAAGGGAATGAGGATGGTTCGTTACAATGTGCGTAGCATGGCTGGTCTTAGCCGAAGGTTAGAACTTATGGAACTAAGGAATGTAGTTCATCTGAACACTTTCCATGGAAATAGCGATAGAATAGCGAGAGGCTTGAGACGTCTGTGAGAAAGGGAATGAGGATGGTTCGTTATAATGTGCGTAGCATGGCTGGTCTTAGCCGTGAAGGTTAGAACTGGTGGAACAATAAATGTAGTTCATCTGAACACTTTCCATGGAAATAGCGATAGAATAGCGAGAGGCTTGAGACGTCTGTGAGAAAGGGAATGAGGATGGTTCATTACAATGTGCGTAGCATGGCTGGTCTTAGCCGTGAAGGTTAGAACTGGTGGAACTAAGGAATGTAGTTCATCTGAACACTTTCCATGCAGCAGAAAGCGATAGAATAGCGAGAGGCTTGGAGACGTCTGTGAGAAAGGGAATGAGGATGGTTCGTTACAATGTGCGTAGCATGTCTGGTCACGAAGGTTAGAACTGGTGGAACTAAGGAATGTAGTTCATCTGAACACTTTCCATGGAAATAGCGATAGAATAGCGAGCGTTTGAGACGTCTGTGAGAAAGGGAATGAGGATGGTTCGTTATAATGTATAGCATGGCTGGTCTTAGCCGTGAAGGTTAGAACTGGTGGGAATTAAGGAATGTAGTTCATCTGAACACTTCATGGAAATAGCGATAGAATATGGAGTAGGCTTGAGACGTCTCCTAGAGAAAGGAATGAGGATGGTTCGTTACAATGTGCGTAGCATGTTCGGTCTTATCCGTGAAGGTTAGAACTGGTGGAACTAAGGAGTGTAGTTCATCTAACACTTTCCATGGAAATAGCTATAGAATAGCGAGGAGGCTTGCGACGTTCAGGAGAAAGGGAATGGAGGATGGTTCGTTACAATGTGCGCAGCATGGCTGGTCTTACGAAGGTTAGAACTGGTGGAACTAAGAATGTAGTTCATCTGAACACTTTCCATGGAAATAGCTAGAATAGCGAGAGGCTTGAGACGTCTGTGAGAAAGGTAGAGGATGGTTCGTTACAATGTGCGGCAATGGCTGGTCTAGCCGTGAAGGTTAGAACTTGTGGAAACTAAGGAGTGTAGTTCATCTGAACACTTTCCATGGAAATAGGCGATAGAATAGCGAGAGGCTTGAGATTGCTCAGAGAAAGGGAATGAGGATGGTTCGTTACAATGTGCGTAGCATGGCTGGTCTTAGCCGTGAAGGTTAGAACTGGTGGAAAACTAAGGAGTGTAGTTCATCTGAACACTTTCCATGGAAGCGATAGAATAGCGAGAGGCTTTGAGACGTCTGTGAGAAAGGGAATGAGGATGGTTCGTTACAATGTGCGTAGCATGTCTGGTCTTATCCGTGAAGGTTAGAACTGGTGGAACTAAGGAGTGTAGTTCATCTGGAACACTTTCCATGGAAATAGCGATAGAATAGCGAGAGGCTTGAGACGTCTGTGAGAAAGGGAATGAGGATGGTTCGTTACAATGTGCGTAGCATGGCTGGTCTTAGCCGTGAAGGTTAGAACTGGTGGAACTAAGGAGGTAGTTCATCTGAACACTTTCCATGGAAATAGCGATAGAATAGCGAGAGGCTTGAGACGTCTGTGAGAAAGGGAATGAGGATGGTTCGTTACAATGTAAAGGTAGCATGGCTGGTCTTAGCCGTGAAGGTTAGAACTGGTGGAACTAAGGAGGTAGTTCATCTGAACACTTTCCATGGAAATAGCGATAGAATAGCGAGAGGCTTGAGACGTCTGTGAGAAAGGGAATGAGGATGGTTCGTTACAATGTGCGTAGCATGGCTGGTCTTAGCTGAAGGTTAGAACTGGTGGAACTAAGGAGTGTAGTTCATCTGAAATACCTTTCCATGGAAATAGCGATAGAATACAGAGGCTTGACGTCTGTGAGAAAGGGAATGAGGATGGTTCGTTACAAATGTGCGTAGCATGTTCGGTCTTATCCGTGAAGGTTAGAACTGGTGGAACTAAGGAGTGTAGTTCATCTGAACACTTTCCATGGAAATAGCTATAGAATAGCGAGAGGCTTGCGACGTCTGTGAGAAAGGGAATGAGGATGGTCGTTTAGCAATGTGCGTAGCATGGCTGGTCTTAGCCGTGAAGGTTAGAACTGGTGGAACTAAGGAATGTAGTTCAATTGAACACTTTCCATGGAAATAGCTATAGAATAGCGAGACGTCTGTGAGAAAGGGAATGAGGATGGTTCGTTACAATGTGCGTAGCATGGCTGGTCTTAGCCGTGAAGGTTAGAACTGGTGGAACTAAGGAGTGTAGTTCATCTGAACATTTCCATGGAAATAGCGATAGAATAGCGAGGCTTGAGACGTCTGTGAGAAAGGGAATGAGGATGGTTCGTTACAATGTGCGTAGCATGGCTGGTCTTAGCCGTGAAGGTTAGAACTGGTGGAACTAAGGAATGTAGTTCATCTGAACACTTTCCATGGAAATAGCGATAGAATAGCGAGAGGCTTGAGACGTCTGTGAGAAAGGGAATGAGGATGGTTCGTTACAATGTGCGTGTAGCATGGCTGGTCTTAGCCGTGAAGGTTAGAACTGGTGGAACTAAGGAGTGTAGTTCATCTGAACACTTTCCATGGAAATAGCTATAGAATAGCGAGAGGCTTGAGACGTCTGTGAGAAAGGGAATGAGGATGGTTCGTTACAATGTGCGTAGCATGGCTGGTCTTAGCCGTGAAGGTTAGAACTGGTGGAACTAAGGAATGTAGTTCATCTGAACACTTTCCATGGAAATAGCTATAGGAATAGCGAGAGGCTTGAGACGTCTGTGAGAAAGGGAATGAGGATGGTTCGTTACAATGTGCGTAGCATGGCTGGTCTTAGCCGTGAAGGTTAGAACTGGTGGAACTAAGGAGTGTGAAGTTCATCTGAACACTTTCCATGGAAATAGCTATAGAATAGCGAGAGGCTTGAGACGTCTGTGAGAAAGGGAATGAGGATGGTTCGTTACAATGTGCGTAGCATGGCTGGTCTTAGCCGTGAAGGTTAGAACTGGTGGAACTAAGGAGTGTAGTTCATCTGAACACTTTCCATGGAAATAGCGATAGAATAGCGAGAGGCTTGAGACGTCTGTGAGAAAGGGAATGAGGATGGTTCGTTAAGCAATGTGCGTAGCATGGCTGGTCTTAGCCGTGAAGGTTAGAACTGCGGAACTAAGGAGTGTAGTTCATCTGAACACTTTCCATGGAAATAGCGATAGAATAGCGAGAGGCTTGAGACGTCTGTGAGAAAGGGAATGAGGATGGTTCGTTACAATGTGCGTAGCATGGCTGGT
>JBBBDQ010015214.1:0-31596 GCA_037127315.1 Ascarosepion bandense
AATGTAGTTCATCTGAACACTTTCCCATGGAAATAGCGATAGAATAGCGAGAGGCTGAGACGTCTGTGAGAAAGGAATGAGGATGGTTCGTTACAATGTGCGTAGCATGGCTGGTCTTATTGTGAAGGTTAGGAATCCTGGTGGAACTAAGGAATGTAGTTCATCTGAACACTTTCCATGGAAATAGCGATAGAATAGCGAGGCTTACGACGTCTGTGAGAAAGGGAATGAGGATGGTTCGTTACAATGTGCGTAGCATGTCTGGTCTTAGCCGTGAAGGAGAACTGGTGGAACCAAGGAATGTAGTTCATCTGAACACTTTCCATGGAAATAGCGATAGAATAGCGAGAGGCTTGAGACGTCTGTGAGAAAGGGAATGAGGATGGTTCGTTACAATGTGCGTAGCATGGCTGGTCTTATCCGTGAAGGTTAGAACTGCGGAACTATGAATGTAGCGTTCATCTGAACACTTTCCATGGAAATAGCGATAGAATAGCGAGAGGCTTGAGACGTCTGTGAGAAAGGGAATGAGGATGGTTCGTTACAATGTGCGTAGCATGGCTGGTCTTAGCCGTGAAGGTTAGAACTGGTGGAACTAAGGAATGTAGTTCATCTGAACACTTTCCATGGGAAATAGCGATAGAATAGCGAGAGGCTTACGACGTCTGTGAGAAAGGGAATGAGGATGGTTCGTTACAATGTGCGTAGCATGTCTGGTCTTAGCCGTGAAGGTTAGAACTGGTGGAACTAAGGAATGTAGTTCATCTGAACACTTTCCATGGAAATAGCGATAGAATAGCGAGAGGCTTGAGACGTCTGTGAGAAAGGGAATGAGGATGGTTCGTTACAATGTGCGTAGCATGGCTGGTCTTATCCGTGAAGGTTAGAACTGGAGAACTGCTAAGGAATGTAGTTCATCTGAACACTTTCCATGGAAATAGCGATAGAATAGCGAGAGGTTTGAGACGTCTGTGAGAAAGGAATGAGGATGGTTCGTTACAATGTGCGTAGCATGTCTGGTCTTAGCCGTGAAGGTTAGAACTGGTGGAACTAAGGAATGTAGTTCATCTGAACACTTTCCATGGAAATAGCGATAGAATAGAAGGTTGTTACGACGTCTTTGAGAAAGGGAATGAGGATGGTTCGTTACAATGTGCGTAGCATGTCTGGTCTTAGCCGTGAAGGTTAGAACTGGTGGAACTAAGGAATGGTTCATCTTGAAACACTTTCCATGGAAATAGCGATAGAATAGCGAGAGGCTTGAGACGTCTGTGAGAAAGGGAATGAGGATGGTTCGTTACAATGTGCGTAGCATGTCTGGTCTTAGCCGTGAAGGTTAGAATTGGTGGAACTAAGGAATGTAGTTCATCTGAACACTTTCCATGGAAATAGCGATAGAATAGCGAGAGGTTTGGAGACGTTCGTGAGAAAGGGAATGAGATGGTTCGTTACAATGTGCGTAGCATGGCTGGTCTTAGCCGTGAAGGTTAGAACTGGTGGAACTAAGGAATGTAGTTCATCTGAACACTTTCCATGGAAATAGCGATAGAATAGCGAGAGGCTTGAGACGTCTGTGAGAAAGGGAATGAGGATGGTTGTTACAATGTGCGTAGCATGGCTGGTCTTAGCCGTGAAGGTTAGAACTGGTGGAACCAAGGAATGTAGTTCATCTGAACACTTTCCATGGAAATAGCTATAGAATAGCGAGAGGCTTCTGAGACGTTCGTGAGAAAGGGAATGAGGATGGTTCGTTACAATGTGCGTAGCATGGCTGGTCTTAGCCGTGAAGGTTTAGAACTGTGGAATCAAGGAATGTAGTTCATCTGAACACTTTCCATGGAAATAGCTATAGAATAGCGAGAGGCTTGAGACGTCTGTGAGAAAGGGAATGGAGATGGTTCGTTACAATGTGCGTAGCATGGCTGGTCTTAGCCGTCAAGGTTAGAACTGGTGGAACTAAGGAATGTAGTTCATCTGGAACACTTTCCATGGAAATAGCGATAGAATAGCGAGAGGCTTGAGACGTCTGTGAGAAAGGGAATGAGGATGGTTCGTTACGAATGTGCGTAGCATGGCTGGTCTTAGCCGTGAAGGCGTTAGAACTGGTGGAACTAAGGAATGTAGTTCATCTGAACACTTTCCATGGAAATAGCTATAGAATAGCGAGAGGCTTGAGACGTCTGTGAGAAAGGGAATGAGGATGGTTCGTTACAATGCGTAGCATGAAGTCATCTTAGCCGTCAAGGTTAGAACTGGTGGAATCCAAGGGAATGTAGTTCATCTGAACACTTTCCATGGAAATAGCTATAGAATAGCGAGAGTTTGAGACGTCTGTGAGAAAGGGAATGAGGATGGTTCGTTACAATGTGTTAGCATGGCTGGTCTTAGCCGTGAAGGTTAGAACTGGTGGAACTAAGGAATGTAGTTCATCTGAACACTTTCCATGGAAATAGCTATAGAATAGCGAGAGGCTTGAGACGTCTGTGAGAAAGGGAATGAGGATGAAGTTCGTTACAATGTGCGTAGCATGGCTGGTCTTAGCCGTCAAGGTTAGAACTGGTGGAACTAAGGAATGTAGTTCATCTGAACACTTTCCATGGAAATAGCGATAGAATAGCGAGAGGCTTGAGACGTCTGTGAGAAAGGGAATGAGGATGGTTCGTTACAATGTGCGTAGCATGTCTGGTCTTAGCCGTGAAGGTTAGAACTGGTGGAACTAAGGAATGTAGTTCATCTGAACACTTTCCATGGAAATAGCGATAGAATAGCGAGAGGCTTGAGACGTCTGTGAGAAAGGGAATGAGGATGGTTACAATGTGCGTAGCATGGCTGGTCTTAGCCGTCAAGGTTAGAACTGGTGGAACTAAGGAATGTAGTTCATCTGAACACTTTCCATGGAAATAGCGATAGAATAGCGAGAGGCTTGAGACGTCTGTGAGAAAGGGAATGAGGATGGTTCGTTACAATGTGCGTAGCATGGCTGGTCTTATCCGTGAAGGTTAGAACTGGTGGAACTAAGGAGTGTAGTTCATCTGAACACTTTCCATGGAAATAGCGATAGAATAGCGAGAGGCTTGAGACGTCTGTGAGAAAGGGAATGAGGATGGTTCGTTACAACGTGCGTAGCATGGCTGGTCTTAGCCGTCAAGGTTAGAACTGGTGTGGAACTAAGGAATGTAGTTCATCTGAACACTTTCCATGGAAATAGCGATAGAATAGCGAGAGGCTTGAGACGTCTGTGAGAAAGTGGAATTATATGGTTCGTTACAATGTGCGTAGCATGTCTGGTCTTAGCCGTGAAGAACTGGTGGAACTAAGGAATGTAGTTCATCTGAACACTTTCCCCATGGAAATAGCGATAGAATAGCGAGGAGGCTTGAGACGTCTGTGAGAAAGGGAATGAGGATGGTTCGTTACAATGTGCGTAGCATGGCTGGTCTTATCCGTGAAGGTTAGAACTGGTGGAACTAAGGAGTGTAGTTCATCTGAACACTCCTCTTACGGAAATAGCGATAGAATAGCGAGAGGCTTGAGACGTCTGTGAGAAAGGGAATGAGATGGTTCGTTACAAATGTGCGTAGTATGGCTGGTCTTATCCGTGAAGGTTAGAACTGGTGGAACTAAGGAGTGTAGTTCATCTGAACACTTTCCATGGAAATAGCGATGAATGAAGGAGAGGCTTTGTATCGGGTCTGTAGAAAGGGAATGAGGACGGTCGGTTAAATGTGCGTAGCATGGCTGGTCTTAGCCGTGAAGGTTAGAACTGGTGGAACCAGTTCATCTGAACACTTTCCATGGAAATAGCGATAGAATAGCGAGAGGCTTGAGACGTCTGTGAGAAAGGGAATGAGGATGGTTCGTTACAATGTGCGTAGTATTGGTCTGTAGCCGTGAAGGTTAGAACTGGTGGAACTAAGGAATGTAGTTCATCTGAACACCTTCCCATGGGAAATAGCGATAGAAGGAAGGAGAGGCTTGAGACGTCTGTGAGAAAGGGAATGAGGATGGTTCGCTACAATGTGGCGTTGCATGGCTGGTCTTATCCGTGAAGGTTAGAACTGTAACTAAGGAGTGTAGTTCATCTGAACACTTTCCATGGAAATAGCGATAGAATAGCGAGAGGCTTGAGACGTCTGTGAGAAAGGGAATGAGATGGTTCGTTACAAATGTGCGTAGCATGGCTGGTCTTATCCGTGAAGGTTAGAACTGGTGGAACTAAGGAGTGTAGTTCATCTGAACACTTTCCATGGAAATAGCGATAGAATAGCGAGAGGTGTCGAGACGTTCGTGAGAAAGGGAATGAGGATGGTTCGTTACAATGTGCGTAGCATGGCTGGTCTTAGCCGTGAAGGTTAGAACTGGTGGAACTAAGGAATGTAGTTCATCTGAACACTTTCCATGGAAATAGCGATAGAATAGCGAGAGGTTTGAGACGTCTGTGAGAAAAAGGGAATGAGGATGGTTCGTTACAATGTGCGTAGCATGGCTGGTCTTAGCCGTGAAGGTTAGAACTGGTGGAACTAAGGAATGTAGTTCATCTGAACACTTTCCATGGAAATAGCTATAGAATAGCGAGAGGCTTGAGACGTCTGTGAGAAAGGGAATGAGGATGGTTCGTTACAATGTGCGTAGCATGTCTGGTCTTAGCCGTGAAGGTTAGAACTGGTGGAACTAAGGAATGTAGTTCATCTGAACACTTTCCATGGAAATAGCTATAGAATAGCGAGGAGGCTTGAGACGTCTGTGAGAAAGGGAATGAGGATGGTTCGTTAAATGTGCGTAGCATGTCTGGCCTTATCCGTGAAGGTTAGAACTGGTGGAACTAAGGAATGTAGTTCATCTGAACACTTTCATGGAAATAGCTATAGAATATGAGTTTGAGACGTCTGTGAGAAAGGGAATGAGTGATGTCTGTTACAATGTGCGTAGCATGGCTGGTCTTAGCCGTGAAGGTTAGAACTGGTGGAACTAAGGAGTGTAGTTCATCCGAACACTTTCCATGGAAATAGCTATAGAATAGCGAGAGGCTTGAGACGTCTGTGAGAAAGGGAATGAGGATGGTTCGTTGCGAATGTGCGTAGCATGTTCTGCCTTATCCGTGAAGGTTAGAACTGGTGGAACTAAGGAATGTAGTTCAACGAACACTTTCCATGGAAATAGCTATAGAATAAGGGGAGAGGCTTGAGACGCTTGTGAGAAAGGGAATGAGGATGGTTCGTTACAATGTGCGTAGCATGGCTGGTCTTAGCCGTGAAGGTTAGAACTGGTGGAACTAAGGAGTGTAGTTCATCTGAACACTTTCCATGGAAATAGCTATAGAATAGCGAGAGGCTTGAGACGTCAGGGAGAAAGGGAATGAGGATGGTTCGTTACAATGTGCGTAGCCTGGCTGGTCTTAGCCGTGAAGGTTAGAACTGGTGGAACTAAGGAATGTAGTTCATCTGAACACTTTCCATGGAAATAGCGATAGAATAGCGAGAGGCTTGGAGACGTCTGTGAGAAAGGAATTGAGACGGTTCGTTACAGCTGTAGCATGTCTGCTCCAGAAGGAAGGTTAGAACTGGTGGAACTAAGGAATGTAGCTCAATTGAACACTTTCCATGGAAATAGCGATAGAATAGCGAGAGGCTTGAGACGTCTGTGAGAAAGGGAATGAGGATGGTTCGTTACAATGTGCGTAGCCTGGCTGGTCTTAGCCGTGAAGGTTAGAACTGGTGGAACTAAGGAGGTAGTTCATCTGAACACTTTCCATGGAAATAGCGATAGAATAGCGAGAGGCTTGAGACGTCTGTGAGAAAAAGGGAATGAGGATGGTTCGTTACAATGTGCGTAGCATGGCTGGTCTTAGCCGTGAAGGTTAGAACTGGTGGAACTCAAGGAGGTAGTTCATCTGAACACTTTCCATGGAAATAGCGATAGAATAGCGAGAGGCTTGGAGGACGTCTGTGAGAAAGGGAATGAGGATGGTTCGTTACAATGTGCGTAGCATGTCTGGTCTTTAATGTGAAGGTTAGAACTGGTGGAACTAAGGAATGTAGTTCATCTGAACACTTTCCATGGAAATAGCGATAGAACAGCGAGAGGCTTGAGACGTCTGTGAGAAAGGGAATGGAGGATGACTAAGTCAAGCAACGTAGCATGTCTGGTCTTAGCCGTGAAGGTTAGAACTGGTGGAACTAAGGAATGTGAAGTTCTATCTGAACACTTTCCATGGAAATAGCGATAGAATAGCGAGAGGCTTGAGACGTCTGTGAGAAAGGGAATGAGGATGTGTTCGTTACAATGTGCAGTATGTCTGGTCTTAGCCGAAGGTTAGAACTGGTGGAACTAAGGAATGTAGTTCATCTGAACACTTTCCACGGAAATAGCGATAGAATAGCGAGAGGCTTGAGACGTCTGTGAGAAAGGAATGAGGATGGTTCGTTACAATGTGCGTAGCATGTCTGGTCTTATCCGTGAAGGTTAGAACTGGTGGAACTAAGGAGTGTAGTTCATCTGAACACTTTCCATGGAAATAGCGATAGAATAGTTGAGAGGCTTGAGACGTCTGCAGGAAAGGGAATGAGGATGGTTCGTTACAATGTGCGTAGCATGTCTGGTCTTAGCTGTGAAGGTTAGAACTGGTGGAACTAAGGAATGTAGTTCATCTGAACACTTTCCATGGAAATAGCGATAGAATAGCGAGAGGCTTGAGACGTCTGGGAGAAAGGGAAATTGAGGATGTCTGTTACAATGTGCGTAGCATGTCTGGTCTTATCCGTGAAGGTTAGAACTGGGGTGGAACTAAGGAGTGTAGTTCATCTGAACACTTTCCACAAAGTAGCGATAGAATAGCGAGAGGCTTGAGACGTCTGTGAGAAAGGAACAGATGGTTCGTTACAATGTGCGTAGCATGGCTGGTCTTAGCCGTGAAGGTTAGAACTGGTGGAACTAAGGAATGTAGTTCATCTGAACACTTTCCATGGAAATAGCGATAGAATAGGGAAAGGCTTACGACGTCTGTGAGAAAGGGAATGAGGATGGTTCGTTACAATGTGCGTAGTATGTCTGGTCTTAGCCGTGAAGGTTAGAACTTGGTGGAATCCAAGGAATGTAGTTCATCTGAACACTTTCCATGGAAATAGCGATAGAATAGCGAGAGGCTTGAGACGTCTGTGGAGAAAGGGAATGAGGATGGTTCGTTACAATGTGCGTAGCATGTCTGGTCTTATCCTTCGTGAAGGTTAGAACTGGTGGAACTAAGGAATGTAGTTCATCTGAACACTTTCCATGGAAAATAGCGATAGAATAGCGAGGCTTGAGACGTCTGTGAGAAAGGGAAATGAGGATGGTTCGTTACAATGTGCGTAGCATGTTCTGCCTTAGCCGTGAAGGTTAGAACTGGTGGAACTAAGGGAGTGTAGTTCATCTGAACACTTTCCATGGAAATAGCGATAGAATAGATGAGAGGCTTGAGACGTCTGTGAGAAAGGGAATGAGGATGGTTCGTTACAATGTAAGTAGCATGTCTGGTCTTAGCCGTGAAGGTTAGAACTGGTGGAACTATGAATGTAGTTCATCTGAACACTTTCCATGGAAATAGCTATAGAATAGCGAGAGGCTTGAGACGTCTGTGAGAAAGGGAAATGAGGATGGTTCGTTACAATGTGCGTAGCATGTCTGGTCTTATCCGTGAAGGTTAGAACTGGTGGAACTAAGGAATGTAGTTCATCTGAACACTTTCCATGGAAATAGCGATAGAATAGCGAGGTTTGAGACGTCCAGGTAGAAGTGGAATGAGGATGGTTCGTTGCAATGTGCGTAGTACGTCTAGTCTTGATTCGTGAAGGCTAGGAACTAGTGAACTAGAAGAATGAAGTTCATCAAACATTCTGGAAATAGGCGATAAAGGCGAAGTTTGAGACGTCTGTGAGAAAGGGAATGAGGATGGTTCGTTACAATGTGCGTAGCATGTCTGGTCTTAGCCGTGAAGGCTAGAACTGGTGGAACTAAGGAATGTAGTCTATCTGAACACTTTCCATGGAAATAGCGATAGAATAGCGAGAGGCTTGAGACGTCTGTGAGAAAGGGAATGAGGATGGTTCGTTACAATGTGCGTAGCATGTCTGGTCTTAGCCGTGAAGGTTAGAACTGGTGGAACTAAGGAATGTAGTTCATCTGAACACTTTCCATGGAAATAGCGATAGAATAGCGAGAGGCTTGAGACGTCTGTGAGAAAGGGAATGAGGATGGTTCGTTACAATGTGCGTAGCATGGCTGGTCTTAGCCGTGAAGGTTAGAACTGGTGGAACTAAGGAATGTAGTTCATCTGAACACTTTCCATGGAAATAGCGATAGAATAGCGAGAGGCTTGAGACGTCTGTGAGAAAGGGAATGAGGATGGTTCGTTACAATGTGCGTAGCATGTCTGGTCTTAGCCGTGAAGGTTAGAACTGGTGGAACTAAGGAATGTAGTTCATCTGAACACTTTCCATGGAAATAGCGATAGAATAGCGAGAGGCTTGAGACGTCTGTGAGAAAGGAATGAGGATGGTTCGTTACAATGTGCGTAGCATGGCTGGTCTTAGCCGTGAAGGTTAGAATCCGTGGAACTAAGGAATGTAGTTCATCTGAACACTTTCCATGGAAATAGCGATAGAATAGCGAGAGGCTTGAGACGTCTGTGAGAAAGGGAATGAGGATGGTTCGTTACAAATGTGCGTAGCATGTCTGGTCTTAGCCGTGAAGGTTAGAACTGGTGGAACTAAGGAATGTAGTTCATCTGAACACTTTCCATGGAAATAGCGATAGAATAGCGAGAGGTTGGAGACGTCTGTGAGAAAGGGAATGGAGGATGGTTCGTTACAACGTGCGTAGCATGTCTGGTCTTAGCCGTGAAGGTTAGAACTGGTGGAACTAAGGAATGTAGTTCATCTGAACACTTTCCATGGAAATAGCGATAGAATAGCGAGAGGCTTGAGACGTCTGTGAGAAAGGGAATGAGGATGGTTCGTTACAAAATGTGCGTAGCATGTCTGGTCTTAGCCGTGAAGGTTAGAACTGGTGGAACTAAGGAATGTAGTTCATCTGAACACTTTCATGGAAATAGCGATAGAATAGCGAGAGGCTTGAGACGTCTGTGAGAAAGGGAATGAGGATGGTTCGTTACAATGTGCGTAGCATGTCTGGTCTTATCCGTGAAGGTTAGAACTGGTGGAACTAAGGAATGTAGTTCATCTGAACACTTTCCATGGAAATAGCGATAGAATAGCGAGAGGCTTGAGACGTCTGTGAGAAAGGGAATGAGGATGGTTCGTTACAATGTGTAGCATGTCTGGTCTTAGCCGTGGTTGCTAGAACTGGTGGAACTAAGGAATGTAGTTCATCTGAACACTTTCCATGGAAATAGCGATAGAATAGTTGAGAGGCTTGAGACGTCTGTGAGAAAAGGGAAATGAGGCGGTTCGCTAAGAATGTGCGTAGCATGTCTGGTCTTAGCCGTGAAGGTTAGAACTGGTGGAACTAAGGAATGTAGTTCATCTGGAACACTTTCCATGGAAATAGCGATAGAATAGCGAGAGGCTTGAGACGTCTGTGAGAAAGGGAATGAGGATGGTTCGTTACAAATGTGCGTAGCATGTCTGGTCTTAGCCGTGAAGGTTAGAACTGGTGGAACTAAGGAATGTAGTTCATCTGAACACTTTCCATGGAAATAGCGATAGAATAGCGAGAGGCTTGGAGACGTCTGTGAGAAAGGGAATGAGGATGGTTCGTTACAATGTGCGTAGCATGTCTGGTCTTAGCCGTGAAGGTTAGAAATCCGGTGGAACTAAGGAGTGTAGTTCATCTGAACACTTTCCATGGAAATAGCGATAGAATAGCGAGGCTTGAGACGTCTGTGAGAAAGGGAATGAGGATGGTTCGTTACAATGTGCGTAGCATGTCTGGTCTTAGCCGTGAAGGTTAGAACTGGTGGAACTAAGGAATGTGGAAGTTCATCTGAACACTTCTCTCCATGGAAATAGCGATAGAATAGCGAGAGTGTTTGAGACGTCTGTGAGAAAGGGAATGAGGATGGTTCGTTACAATGTGCGTGGCATGTCTGGTCTTATCCGTGAAGGTTAGAACTGGTGGAACTAAGGAGTGTAGTTCATCTGAACACTTTCCATGGAAATAGCGATAGAATAGCGAGAGGCTTGAGAGACGTTCAGGAGAAAGGGAATGAGGATGGTTCGTTACAATGTGCGTAGCATGGCTGGTCTTAGCCGTGAAGGTTAGAACTGGTGGAACTAAGGAATGTAGTTCATCTGAACACTTTTCCATGGAAATAGCGATAGAATAGGGAAAGGCTAGATGACGTCTGTGAGAAAGGGAATGAGGATGGTTCGTTACAATGTGCGTAGCATGTTCGGTCTTAGCCGTGAAGGTTAGAACTGGTGGAACTAAGGAATGTAGTTCATCTGAACACTTTCCATGGAAATAGCGATAGAATAGCGAGAGGCTTGAGACGTCTGTGAGAAAGGGAATGAGGATGGTTCGTTACAATGTGCGTAGCATGTCTGGTCTTAGCCGTGGAAGGGTTAGAACTGGTGGAACTAAGGAATGCAGTTCATCTGAACACTTTCCATGGAAATAGCGATAGAATAGGGAAAGGCTTACGACGTCTGTGAGAAAGGGAATGAGGATGGTTCGTTACAATGTGCGTAGCATGTCTGGTCTTAGCCGTGAAGGTTAGAACTGGTGGAACTAAGGAATGTAGTTCATCTGAACACTTTCCATGGAAATAGCGATAGAATAGCGAGAGTCTTGAGACGTCTGTGAGAAAGGGAATGAGGATGGTTCGTTACAATGTGCGTAGCATGTCTGGTCTATCCGTGAAGGTTAGAACTGTGAAACCAAGGAGGTAGTTCATCTGAACACTTTCCATGGAAATAGCGATAGAATAGCGAGAGGTTTGGAGGACGTCTGTGAGAAAGGGAATGAGGATGGTTCGTTACACGTGGCGTAGCATGGCTGGTCTTAGCCGTGAAGGTTAGAACTGGTGGAACTAAGGAATGTAGTTCATCTGAACACTTTCCATGGAAATAGCGATAGAATAGGGAAAGGCTACGACGTCTGTGAGAAAGGGAATGAGGATGGTTCGTTACAATGTGCGTAGCATGTCTGGTCTTAGCCGTGAAGGTTAGAACTGGTGGAACTAAGGAATGTAGTTCATCTGAACACTTTCCATGGAAATAGCGATAGAATAGCGAGAGGCTTGAGACGTCTGTAGAAAGGGAATGAGGATGGTTCGTTACAATGTGCGTAGCATGTCTGGTCTTAGCCGTGAAGGTTAGAACTGGTGGAACTAAGGAATGTAGTTCATCTGAACACTTTCCATGGAAATAGCGATAGAATAGGGAAAGGCTTACGACGTCTGTGAGAAAGGGAATGAGGATGGTTCGTTACAAATGTGCGTAGCATGGCTGGTCTTAGCCGTGAAGGTTAGAACTGGTGGAACCAGGAATGTAGTTCATCTGAACACTTTCCATGGAAATAGCGATAGAATAGCGAGGTTTGACGTCTGTGAGAAAGGGAATGAGGATGGTTCGTTACAATGTGCGCAGTATGTCTGGTCTTAGCCGTGAAGGTTAGAACTGGTGGAACTAAGGAATGTAGTTCATCTGAACACTTTCATGGAAATAGCGATAGAATATGAGAGGCTTGAGACGTCTGTGAGAAAGGGAATGAGGATGGTTCGTTACAATGTGCGTAGCATGTCTGGTCTTAGCCGTGAAGGTTAGAACTGGTGGAACTAAGGAATGTAGTTCATCTGAACACTTTCCATGGAAATAGCGATAGAATAGCGGAGAGGGTTTGAGACGTCTGTGAGAAAGGGAATGAGGATGGTTCGTTACAATGTGCGTAGCATGGCTGGTCTTAGCCGTGAAGGTTAGAACTGGTGGAACTAAGGAATGTAGTTCATCTGAACACTTTCCAAGTGGAAATAGCGATAGAATAGCGAGAGGCTTGCGACGTCTGTAGAAAGTGGAATGAGGATGGTTCGTTACAATGTGCGTAGCATGGCTGGTCTTAGCCGTGAAGGTTAGAACTGGTGGAACTAAGGAATGTAGTTCATCTGAACACTTTCCATGGAAATAGCGATAGAATAGCGAGAGGCTTGAGACGTCTGTGAGAAAGGGAATGAGGATGGTTCGTTACAATGTGCGTAGCATGGCTGGTCTTAGCCGTGAAGGTTAGAACTGGTGGAACTAAGGAATGTAGTTCATCTGAACACTTTCCATGGAAATAGCGATAGAATAGGGAAAGGCTTACGACGTCTGTGGGTAGAAAGGGAATGAGGATGGTTCGTTACAATGTGCGTAGCATGTCTGGTCTTAGCCGTGAAGGTTAGAACTGGTGGAACTAAGGAATGTAGTTCATCTGAACACTTTCCATGGAAATAGCGATAGAATAGCGAGAGGCTTGAGACGTCTGTGAGAAAGGGAATGAGGATGGTTCGTTACAATGTGCGTAGCATGGCTGGTCTTAGCCGTGTGAAGGTTAGAACTGGTGGAACTAAGGAATGTAGTTCATCTGAACACTTTCCATGGAAATAAGGATAGAACAGGGAAAGGCTTACGACGTCTGTGAGAAAGGGAATGAGGATGGTTCGTTACAATGTGCGTAGCATGTCTGGTCTTAGCTGTGAAGGTTAGAACTGGTGGAACTAAGGAATGTAGTTCATCTGAACACTTTCCATGGAAATAGCGATAGAATAGGGAAAGGCTTACGACGTCTGTGAGAAAGGAAATGAGTGATGGTTGTTACAATGTGCGTAGCATGTCTGGTCTTAGCCGTGAAGGCTAGAACTGGTGGAACTAAGGAATGTAGTTCATCTGAACACTTTCCATGGAAATAGCGATAGAATAGCGAGAGGCTTGAGACGTCTGTGAGAAAGGGAATGAGGATGGTTCGTTACAATGTGCGTAGCATGGCTGGTCTTAGCCGTGAAGGTTAGAACTGGTGGAACTAAGGAATGTAGTTCATCTGAACACTTTCCATGGAAATAGCGATAGAATAGCGAGAGGCTTGAGACGTCTGTGAGAAAGGGAATGAGGATGGTTCGTTACAATGTGCGTAGCATGGCTGGTCTTAGCCGTGAAGGTTAGAACTGGTGGAACTAAGGAATGTAGTTCATCTGAACACTTTCCATGGAAATAGCGATAGAATAGCGAGAGGGTTTACGTCTGTGAGAAAGGGAATGAGGATGGTTCGTTACAAATGTGTAGCATGGCTGGTCTTAGCCGTGAAGGTTAGAACTGGTGGAACTAAGGAATGTAGTTCATCTGAACACTTTCCATGGAAATAGCGATAGAATAGGAAAGGCTTACGACGTCTGTGAGAAAGGGAATGAGGATGGTTCGTTACAATGTGCGTAGCATGTCTGGTCTTAGCCGTGAAGGTTAGAATTGGTGGAACTAAGGAATGAAGTTCATCTGAACACTTTCCATGGAAATAGCGATAGAATAGGAAAGGCTTACGACGTCTGTGAGAAAGGGAATGAGGATGTGTTCCGTTACAATGTGCGTAGCATGTCTGGTCTTAGCCGTGAAGGTTAGAACTGGTGGAACTAAGAATGTAGTTCATCTGAACACTTTCCATGGAAATAGCGATAGAATAGCGAGAGGCTTGAGACGTCTGTGAGAAAGGGAATGAGGATGTCTGTTACAATGCGTAGCATGTCTGGTCTTAGCCGTGAAGGTTAGGAATCAGAACTAAGGAATGGTTCATCTGAACACTTTCCATGGAAATAGCGATAGAATAGCGAGAGGCTTGAGACGTCTGTGAGAAAGGGAATGAGGATGGTTCGTTACAATGTGCGTAGCATGTCTGGTCTTAGCCGTGAAGGTTAGAACTGGTGGAACTAAGGAATGTAGTTCATCTGAACACTTTCCATGGAAATAGCGATAGAATAGGGAAAGGCTTACGACGTCTGTGAGAAAGGGAATGAGGATGGTTCGTTACAATGTGCGTAGCATGTCTGGTCTTAGCCGTGAAGGTTAGAACTGGTGGAACTAAGGAATGTAGTTCATCTGAACACTTTCCATGGAAATAGCTATAGAATAGCGAGAGGCTTACGACGTCTGTGAGAAAGCGGGAATGAGGATGGTTCGTTACACGTGCGTAGCATGTCTGGTCTTAGCCGTGAAGGTTAGAACTGGTGGAACTAAGGAATGTAGTTCATCTGAACACTTTCCATGGAAATAGCGATAGAATAGCGAGAGGCTTGAGACGTCTGTGAGAAAGGGAATGAGGATGGTTCGTTGCTAAATGTGCGTGCATGTCTAGTTCTAGCCGAAGGTTAGAACTGGTGGAACTAAGGAATGTAGTTCATCTGAACACTTTCCATGGAAATAGCTATAGAATAGCGAGAGAGGCTTACGACGTCTGTGAGAAAGGGAATGAGGATGGTTCGTTACAATGTGCGTAGCATGTCTGGTCTTAGCCGTGAAGGTTAGAACTGGTGGAACTAAGGAATGTAGTTCTATCTGAACACTTTCAATGGAAATAGCGATAGAATAGCGAGAGGCTTGAGACGTCTGTGAGAAAGGGAATGAGGATGGTTCGTTACAATGTGCGTAGCATGTCTGGTCTTAGCCGTGAAGGTTAGAACTGGTGGAACTAAGGAATGTAGTTCATCTGAACACTTTCCATGGAAATAGCGATAGAATAGCGAGAGGCTTGAGACGTCTGTGAGAAAGGGAATGAGGATGGTTCGTTACAATGTGCGTAGCATGTCTGGTCTTAGCCGTGAAGGTTAGAACTGGTGGAACTAAGGAATGTAGTTCATCTGAACACTTTCCATGGAAATAGCGATAGAATAGGGAAAGGCTTACGACGTCTGTGAGAAAGGGAATGAGGATGGTTCGTTACAATGTGCGTAGCATGTCTGGTCTTAGCCGTGAAGGTTAGAACTGGTGAACTAAGGAATGTAGTTCATCTGAACACTTTCCAAGGAAATAGCGATAGAATAGGGAAAGGCTTACGACGTCTGTGAGAAAGGGAATGAGGATGGTTCGTTACAATGTGCGTAGCATGTCTGGTCTTAGCCGTGAAGGTTAGAACTGGTGGAACTAAGGAATGTAGTTCATCTGAACACTTTCCATGGAAATATGATAGAATAGCGAGAGGCTTGAGACGTCTGTGAGAAAGGGAATGAGGATGGTTCGTTACAATGTGCGTAGCATGTCTGGTCTTAGCCGTGAAGGTTAGAACTGGTGGAACTAAGGAGTGTAGTTCATCTGAACACTTTCCATGGAAATAGCGATAGAATAGCGAGAGGCTTGAGACGTCTGTGAGAAAGGGAATGAGGATGGTTCGTTACAATGTGCGTAGCATGTCTGGTCTTAGCCGTGAAGGTTAGAACTGGTGGAACTAAGGAATGTAGTTCATCTGAACACTTTCCATGGAAATAGCGATAGAATAGCGAGAGGCTTGAGACGTCTGTGAGAAAGGGAATGAGGATGGTTCGTTACAATGTGCGTAGCATGTCTGGTCTTAGCCGTGAAGGTTAGAACTGGTGGAACTAAGGAGGTAGTTCATCTGAACACTTTCCATGGAAATAGCTATAGAATAGCGAGAGGCTTGAGACGTCTGTGAGAAAGGGAATGAGGATGGTTCGTTACAATGTGCGTAGCATGCTTATCTTAGCCGTGAAGGTTAGAACTGGTGGAACTAAGGAATGTAGTTCATCTGAACACTTTCCATGGAAATAGCGATAGAATAGCGAGAGGCTTGAGACGTCTGTGAGAAAGGGAATGAGGATGGTTCGTTACAATGTGCGTAGCATGTCTGGTCTTAGCCGTGAAGGTTAGAACTGGTGGAACTAAGGAATGTAGTTCATCTGAACACTTTCCATGGAAATAGCGATAGAATAGCAAGCGAGAGGCTTGAGACGTCTGTGAGAAAGGGAATGAGGATGGTTCGTTACAATGTGCGTAGCATGTCTGGTCTTAGCCGTGAAGGTTAGAACTGGTGGAACTAAGGAGTGTAGTTCATCTGAACACTTTCCATGGAAATAGCTATAGAATAGCGAGAGGTTTGAGACGTCTGTGAGAAAGGGAATGAGGATGGTTCGTTGCTAAATGTGCGTAGCATGTCTGGTCTTAGCCGTGAAGGTTAGAACTGGTGGAACTAAGGAATGTAGTTCATCTGAACACTTTCCATGGAAATAGCGATAGAATAGCGAGAGGCTTGAGACGTCTGTGAGAAAGGAATGAGGATGGTTCGTTACAATGTGCGTAGCATGTCTGGTCTTAAAATGTGAAGGTTAGAACTGGTGAACTAAGGAATGTAGTTCATCTGAACACTTTCCATGGAAATAGCGATAGAATAGCGAGAGGCTTGAGACGTCTGTGAGAAAGGAAATGAGGATGGTTCGTTACAATGTGCGTAGCATGTCTGGTCTTAGCCGTGAAGGTTAGAACTGGTGGAACTAAGGAATGTAGTTCATCTGAACACTTTCCATGGAAATAGCGATAGAATAGCGAGAGGCTTGAGACGTCTGTGAGAAAGGGAATGAGGATGGTTCGTTACAATGTGCGTAGCATGTCTGGTCTTGGCCGTGAAGGTTAGAACTGGTGGAACTAAGGAGTGTAGTTCATCTGAACACTTTCCATGGAAATAGCGATAGAATAGCGAGAGGTTTGAGACGTCTGTGAGAAAGGGAATGAGGATGGTTCGTTACAATGTGCGTAGCATGGCTGTCTTAGCCGTGAAGGTTAGAACTGGTGGAACTAAGGAGTGTAGTTCATCTGAACACTTTCCATGGAAATAGCGATAGAATAGCGAGAGGCTTGAGACGTCTGTGAGAAAGGGAATGAGGATGGTTCGTTACAATGTGCGTAGCATGTCTGGTCTTATCCGTGAAGGTTAGAACTGGTGGAACTAAGGAGTGTGGCTCATCTGAACACTTTCCATGGAAATAGCGATAGAATAGCGAGAGGCTTGAGACGTCTGTGAGAAAGGGAATGAGGATGGTTCGTTACAACGTGCGTAGCATGTCTGGTCTTATCCGTGAAGGTTAGAACTGGTGGAACTAAGGAGGTAGTTCATCTGAACACTTTCCATGGAAATAGCGATAGAATAGCGAGAGGCTTGAGACGTCTGTGAGAAAGGGAATGAGGATGGTTCGTTACAATGTGCGTAGCATGTCTGGTCTTAGCCGTGAAGGTTAGAACTGGTGGAACTAAGGAGTGTAGTTCATCTGAACACTTTCCATGGAAATAGCGATAGAATAGCGAGAGGCTTGAGACGTCTGTGAGAAAGGGAATGAGGATGGTTCGTTACAATGTGCGTAGCATGTCTGGTCTTAGCCGTGAAGGTTAGAACTGTGGAACTAAGGAGTGTAGTTCATCTGAACACTTTCCATGGAAATAGCGGGGATAGAATAGCGAGAGGCTTGGCACGTCTGTGAGAAAGGGAATGAGGATGGTTCGTTACAATGTGCGTAGCATGTCTGGTCTTAGCCGTGAAGGTTAGAACTGGTGGAACTAAGGAGTGTAGTTCATCTGAACACTTTCCATGGAAATAGCGATAGAATAGCGAGAGGCTTGAGACGTCTGTGAGAAAGGGAATGAGGATGGTTCGTTACAATGTGCGTAGCATGTTCGGTCTTATCCGTGAAGGTTAGAACTGGTGGAACTAAGGAGTGTAGTTCATCTGAACACTTTCCATGGAAATAGCGATAGAATAGCGAGAGGCTTGAGACGTCTGTGAGAAAGGGAATGAGATGGTTCGTTACAATGTGCGTAGCATGTCTGGTCTTAGCCGTGAAGGTTAGAACTGGTGGAACTAAGGAGTGTAGTTCATCTGAACACTTTCCATGGAAATAGCGATAGAATAGCGAGAGGCTTGAGACGTCTGTGAGAAAGGGAATGAGGATGGTTCGTTACAATGTGCGTAGCATGTCTGGTCTTATCCGTGAAGGTTAGAACTGGTGGAACTAAGGAGTGTAGTTCATCTGAACACTTTCCATGGAAATAGCGATAGAATAAAGGAGAGGCTTGAGACGTCTGTGAGAAAGGGAATGAGGATGGTTCGTTACAATGTGCGTAGCATGTCTGGTCTTATCCGAAGGTTAGAACTGGTGGAACTAAGGAGTGTAGTTCATCTGAACACTTTCCATGGAAATAGCGATAGAATAGCGAGAGGCTTGAGACGTCTGTGAGAAAGGGAATGAGGATGGTTCGTTACAATGTGCGTAGCATGTCTGGTCTTATCCGTGAAGGTTAGAACTGGTGGAACTAAGGAGGTAGTTCATCTGAACACTTTCCATGGAAATAGCGATAGAATAGCGAGAGGCTTGAGACGTCTGTGAGAAAGGGAATGAGGATGGTTCGTTACAATGTGCGTAGCATGTCTGGTCTTAGCCGTGAAGGTTAGAACTGGTGGAACTAAGGAATGTAGTTCATCTGAACACTTTCCATGGAAATAGCGATAGAATAGCGAGAGGCTTGAGACGTGTCTGTGAGAAAGGGAATGAGGATGGTTCGTTACAATGTGCGTAGCATGTCTGGTCTTAGCCGAAGGTTAGAACTGCGGAACTAAGGAGTGTAGTTCATCTGAACACTTTCCATGGAAATAGCGATAGAATAGCGAGAGGCTTGAGACGTCTGTGAGAAAGGGAATGAGGATGGTTCGTTACAATGTGCGTAGCATGTCTGGTCTTATCCGTGAAGGTTAGAACTGGTGGGAACTAAGGGAGTGTAGTTCATCTGAACACTTTCCATGGAAATAGCGATAGAATAGCGAGAGGCTTGAGATTGTTCGTGAGAAAGGGAATGAGGATGGTTCGTTACAATGTGCGTAGCATGTCTGGTCTTAGCCGTGAAGGTTAGAACTGTGGAATCCAAGGAATGAAGTTCATCTGAACACTTTCCATGGAAATAGCGATAGAATAAAGGCGAGAGGTTTGAGACGTCTGTGAGAAAGGGAATGAGGATGGTTCGTTGCTAAATGTGCGTAGCATGTCTGGTCTTAGCCGTGAAGGTTAGAACTGTGGAACTAAGGAGTGTAGTTCATCTGAACACTTTCCACATGGAAATAGCGATAGAATAGCGAGAGGCTTGAGACGTCTGTGAGAAAGGGAATGAGGATGGTTCGTTACAATGTGCGTAGCATGTCTGGTCTACGAAGGTTAGAACTGGTGGAACTAAGGAGTGTAGTTCATCTGAACACTTTCCATGGAAATAGCGATAGAATAGCGAGAGGTTTGAGACGTCTGTGAGAAAGGGAAACGGAGATGGTCTGTTACAATGTGCGTGTAGCATGGCTGGTCTTAGCCAGAAGGTTAGAACTGGTGAAATTAAGGAATGTAGTTCATCTGAACACTTTCCATGGAAATAGCGATAGAATAGCGAGAGGCTTGAGACGTCTGTGAGAAAGGGAATGAGGATGGTTCGTTACAACGCGTAGCATGGCTGGTCTTAGCCGAAGGTTAGAATCCGGTGGAACTAAGGAGTGTAGTTCATCTGAACACTTTCCATGGAAATAGCGATAGAATAGCGAGAGGCTTGAGACGTCTGTGAGAAAGGGAATGAGGATGGTTCGTTACAATGTGCGTAGCATGTCTGGTCTAGCCGTGAAGGTTAGAACTGCGGAACTAAGGAGTGTAGTTCATCTGAACACTTTCCATGGAAATAGCGATAGAATAGCGAGAGGCTTGAGACGTCTGTGAGAAAGGGAATGAGGATGGTTCGTTACAATGTGCGTAGCATGTCTGGTCTTAGCCGTGAAGGTTAGAACTGGTGGAACTAAGGAGTGTAGTTCATCTGAACACTTTCCCATGGAAATAGCGATAGAATAGCGAGAGGCTTGAGACGTCTGTGAGAAAGGGAACGAGGATGGTTCGTTACAATGTGCGTAGCATGGCTGGTCTTAGCCGTGAAGGTTAGAACTGTGGAACTAAGGAGTGTAGTTCATCTGAACACTTTCCATGGAAATAGCGATAGAATAGCGAGAGGCTCTTGAGACGTCTGTGAGAAAGGGAATGAGATGGTTCGTTACAATGTGCGTAGCATGGCTGGTCTTACGAAGGTTAGAACTGGTGGAACTAAGGAGGTAGTTCATCTGAACACTTTCCATGGAAATAGCGATAGAATAGCGAGAGGCTTGAGACGTCTGTGAGAAAGGGAATGAGGATGGTTCGTTACAATGTGCGTAGCATGTCTGGTCTTAGCCGTGAAGGTTAGAACTTGGTGGAACTAAGGAGTGTAGTTCATCTGAACACTTTCCATGGAAATAGCGATAGAATAGCGAGAGGCTTGAGACGTCTGTGAGAAAGGGAATGAGGATGGTTCGTTACAATGTGCGTAGCATGGCTGGTCTTAGCCGTGAAGGTTAGAACTGGTGGAACTAAGGAGTGTAGTTCATCTGAACACTTTCCATGGAAATAGCGATAGAATAGCGAGAGGCTTGAGACGTCTGTGAAAGGGAATGAGGATGGTTCGTTACAATGTGCGTAGCATGTCTGGTCTTAGCCGTGAAGGTTAGAACCGGTGGAACTAAGGAGTGTAGTTCATCTGAACACTTTCCATGGAAATAGCGATAGAATAGCGAGAGGCTTGAGACGTCTGTGAGAAAGGGAATGAGGATGGTTCGTTACAATGTGCGTAGCATGTCTGGTCTTAGCCGTGAAGGTTAGAACTGGTGGAACTAAGGAGTGTAGTTCATCTGAACACTTTCCATGGAAATAGCGATAGAATAGCGAGAGGCTTTGAGACGTCTGTGAGAAAGGGAATGAGGATGGTTCGTTACAATGTGCGTAGCATGGCTGGTCTTAGCCGTGAAGGTTAGAACTGGTGGAATCCAAGGAATGTAGTTCATCTGAACACTTTCCATGGAAATAGCGATAGAATAGTTGTGAGAGGCTTGAGACGTCTGAAGGAGAAAGGAATGAGGATGAAGTTCGTTACAATGTGCGTAGCATGGCTGGTCTTAGCCGTGAAGGTTAGAACTGGTGGAACTAAGGAGTGTAGTTCATCTGAACACTTCTCATGGAAATAGCGATAGAATAGCGAGAGGCTTGAGACGTCTGTGAGAAAGGGAATGAGGATGGTTCGTTACAATGTGCGTAGCATGTCTGGTCTTAGCCGTGAAGGTTAGAACTGGTGGAACTAAGGAGTGTAGTTCATCTGAACACTTTCCATGGAAATAGCGATAGAATAGCGAGAGGCTTGAGACGTCTGTGAGAAAGGGAATGAGGATGGTTCGTTACAATGTGCGTAGCATGTCTGGTCTTAGCCGTGAAGGTTAGAACTGGTGGAACTAAGGAGTGTAGTTCATCTGAACACTTTCCATGGAAATAGCGATAGAATAGCGGAGAGTTTGAGACGTCTGTGAGAAAGGGAATGAGGATGGTTCGTTACAATGTGCGTAGCATGGCTGGTCTTAGCCGTGAAGGTTAGAACTGGTGGAACTAAGGAGTGTAGTTCATCTGAACACTTTCCATGGAAATAGCGATAGAATAGCGAGAGGCTTGAGACGTCTGTGAGAAAGGGAATGAGGATGGTTCGTTACAATGTGCGTAGCATGGCCGGTCTTAGCCGTGAAGGTTAGAACTGGTGGAACGCTAAGGAGTGTAGTTCATCTGAACACTTTCCATGGAAATAGCGATAGAATAGCGAGAGGCTTGAGACGTCTGTGAGAAAGGGAATGAGGATGGTTCGTTACAATGTGCGTAGCATGTCTGGTCTTAGCTGAAGGTTAGAACTGGTGGAACTAAGGAGGTAGTTCATCTGAACACCTTCCATGGAAATAGCGATAGAATAGCGAGAGGCTTGAGACGTCTGTGAGAAAGGGAATGAGGATGGTTCGTTACAATGTGCGTAGCATGGCTGGTCTTAGCCGTGAAGGTTAGAACTGGTGGAACTAAGGAGTGTAGTTCATCTGAACACTTTCCATGGAAATAGCGATAGAATAGCGAGAGGCTTGAGACGTCTCCTGTGAGAAAGGGAATGACATTTGTCGTTACAATGTGCGTAGCATGTCTGGTCTTAGCCGTGAAGGTTAGAACTGGTGGAACTAAGGAGTGTAGTTCATCTGAACACTTTCCATGGAAATAGCGATAGAATAGCGAGAGGCTTGAGACGTCTGTGAGAAAGGGAATGAGGATGGTTCGTTACAATGTGCGTAGCATGGCTTGTCTTAGCCGTGAAGGTTAGAACGGTGGAACTAAGGAGGTAGTTCATCTGAACACTTTTCCATGGAAATAGCGATAGAATAGCGAGAGGTTTGAGATGTCTGTGAGAAAGGGAATGAGGATGGTTCGTTACAACGTGCGTAGCATGTCTGTCCAGGCCGTGAAGGTTAGAACTGGTGGAACCAAGGAGTGTAGTTCATCTGAACACTTTCCATGGAAATAGCGATAGAATAGCGAGAGGCTTGAGACGTCTGTGAGAAAGGAATGAGGATGGTTCGTTACAATGTGCGTAGCATGGCTGGTCTTAGCCGTGAAGGTTAGAACTGGTGGAACTAAGGAGCGTAGTTCATCTGAACACTTCCCACGGAAGAGCAGATACAGAATGTTTGGAGGAGGCCACAGATGACGTCTGTGAGAAAGGGAATGAGGATGGTTCGTTACAATGTGCGTAGCATGGCTGGTCTTAGCCGTGAAGGTTAGAACTGGTGAACCTAAGGAGTGTAGTTCATCTGAACACTTTCCATGGAAATAGCGATAGAATAGCGAGAGGCTTGAGACGTCTGTGAGAAAGGGAATGAGGATGGTTCGTTACAATGTGCGTAGCATGGCTGGTCTAGCCGTGAAGGTTAGAACTGGTGGAACTAAGGAGTGTAGTTCATCTGAACACTTTCCATGGAAATAGCGATAGAATAGCGAGAGGCTTGAGACGTCTGTGAGAAAGGGAATGAGGATGGTTCGTTACAATGCGTAGCATGGCTGGTCTTAGCTGTGAAGGTTAGAACTGGTGGAACTAAGCGAGGTAGTTCATCTGAACACTTTTCCATGGAAATAGCGATAGAATAGCGAGAGGCTTGAGACGTCTGTGAGAAAGGGAATGAGGATGGTTCGTTACAATGTGTGCGTAGCGTGTCTGGTTCCAAATGTGAAGGTTAGAATCAGGAACTAAGGAGCGTAGTTCATCTGAACACTTTCCATGGAAATAGCGATAGAATAGCGAGAGGCTTGAGACGTCTGTGAGAAAGGGAATGAGGATGGTTCGTTACAATGTGCGTAGCATGTCTGGTCTTAGCCGTGAAGGTTAGAATCCGTGGAACTAAGGAGTGTAGTTCATCTGAACACTTTCCATGGAAATAGCGATAGAATAGCGAGAGGCTTGAGACGTCTGTGAGAAAGGGAATGAGGATGGTTCGTTACAATGTGCGTAGCATGGCTGGTCTTAGCTCGTGAAGGTTAGAACTCGGTGGAACTAAGGAATGTAGTTCATCTGAACACTTTCCATGGAAATAGCGATAGAATAGCGAGAGGCTTGAGGACGTTGTGAGAAAGGGAATGAGGATGGTTCGTTACAATGTGCGTAGCATGTTCGGTCTTAGCCGTGAAGGTTAGAACTGGTGGAACTAAGGAATGTAGTTCATCTGAACACTTTCCATGGAAATAGCGATAGAATAGCGAGAGGCTTGGAGGATGTCTGTGAGAAAGGGAATGAGGATGGTTCGTTACAATGTGCGTAGCATGTCTGGTCTTAGCCGTGAAGGTTATTAGAACTGGTGGAACTAAGGAATGTAGTTCATCTGAACACTTTCCATGGAAATAGCGATAGAATAGGGAAAGGCTTACGACGTCTGTGAGAAAGGGAATGAGGATGGCGTTCGTTACAATGTGCGTAGCATGTCTGGTCTTAGCCGTGAAGGTTAGAACTGGTGGAACTAAGGAATGTAGTTCATCTGAACACTTTCCATGGAAATAGCGATAGAATAGAAAAAGGCTTACGACGTCTGTGAGAAAGGGAATGAGGATGGTTCGTTACAATGTATGCAGGTGTCTGGTCTTAGCCGTGAAGGTTAGAACTTCAGAACGGAAGGAATGTGTTCATCTGAACACTTTCCATGGAAATAGCGATGAAGATGAGAGGCTTGAGACGTCTGTGAGAAAGGGAATGAGGATGGTTCGTTACAATGTGCGTAGCATGTCTGGTCTTAGCCGTGAAGGTTAGAACTGGTGGAACTAAGGAATGTAGTTCATCTGAACACTTTCCATGGAAATAGCGATAGAATAGGGAAAGGCTTACGACGTCTGTGAGAAAGGGAATGAGGATGGTTCGTTACAATCGTGCGTAGCATGTCTGGTCTTAGCCGTGAAGGTTAGAACTGGTGGAACTAAGGAATGTAGTTCATCTGAACACTTTCCATGGAAATAGCGATAGAATAGGCAAAAGGCGACGTCTGCAGAAAGGGAATGAGGATGGTTCGTTACAATGTGCGTAGCATGTCTGGTCTTAGCCGTGAAGGTTAGAACTGGTGGAACTAAGGAATGTAGTTCATCTGAACACTTTCCATGGAAATAGCGATAGAATAGTGAGAGGCTTGAGACGTCTGTGAGAAAGGGAAATGAGGATGGTTCGTTACAATGTGCGTAGCATGTCTGGTCTTAGCCGTGAAGGTTAGAACTGGTGGAACTAAGGAATGTAGTTCATCTGAACACTTTCCATGGAAATAGCGATAGAATAGCGAGAGGCTTGAGACGTCTGTGTGAAAGGGAATGAGATGGTTCGTTGCAATGTGCGTAGCATGGCTGGTCTTAGCCGTGAAGGTTAGAACTGGTGGAACTAAGGAATGTAGTTCATCTGAACACTTTCCATGGAAATAGCGATAGAATAGCGAGAGGCTTGAGACGTCTGTGAGAAAGGGAATGAGATGGTTCGTTACAATGTGCGTAGCATGTCTATCTTAGCCGTGAAGGTTAGAACTGGTGGAACTAAGGAATGTAGTTCATCTGAACACTTTCCATGGAAATAGCGATAGAATAGCGAGAGGTTTGAGACGTCTGTGAGAAAGGGAATGAGGATGGTTCGTTACAATGTGCGTAGCATGGCTGGTCTTAGCCGTGAAGGTTAGAACTGGTGGAACTAAGGAATGTAGTTCATCTGAACACTTTCCATGGAAATAGCGATAGAATAGCGAGGCTTGAGACGTCTGTGAGAAAGGGAATGAGGATGGTTCGTTACAATGTGCGCAGTATGTCTGGTCTTAGCCGTGAAGGTTAGAACTGGTGGAACTAAGGAATGTAGTTCATCTGAACACTTTCCATGGAAATAGCGATAGAATAGCGAGAGGCTTGAGACGTCTGTGAGAAAGGGAATGAGGATGGTTCGTTACAATGTGCGTAGCATGGCTGGTCTTAGCCGTGAAGGTTAGAACTGGTGGAACTAAGGAATGTAGTTCATCTGAACACTTTCCATGGAAATAGCGATAGAATAGCGAGAGGCTTGAGACGTCTGTGAGAAAGGGAATGAGGATGTTTCGTTACAATGTGCGTAGCATGTCTGGTCTTAGCCGTGAAGGTTAGAACTGGTGGAACTAAGGAATGTAGTTCATCTGAACACTTTCCATGGAAATAGCGATAGAATAGCGAGAGGCTTGAGACGTCTGTGAGAAAGGGAATGAGGATGGTTCGTTACAATGTGCGTAGCATGGCTGGTCTTAGCCGTGAAGGTTAGAACTGCGGAACTAAGGAATGTAGTTCATCTGAACACTTTCCATGGAAATAGCGATAGAATAGGGAAAGGCTTACGACGTCTGTGAGAAAGGAATGAGGATGGTTCGTTACAATGTGCGTAGCATGTCTGGTCTTATCCGTGAAGGTTAGAACTGGTGGAACTAAGGAATGTAGTTCATCTGAACACTTTCCATGGAAATAAAGGATAGAATAGCGAGAGGTTTACGACGTCTTTGAGAAAGGGAATGAGGATGGTTCGTTACAATGTGCGTAGCATGTCTGGTCTTAGCCGTGAAGGTTAGAACTGGTGGAACTAAGGAATGTAGTTCATCTGAACACTTTCCATGGAAATAGCGATAGAATAGCGAGAGGCTTGAGACGTCTGTGAGAAAGGGAATGAGGATGGTTCGTTACAATGTGCGTAGCATGTTCGGTCTTAGCCGTGAAGGTTAGAACTGGTGGAACTAAGGAATGTAGTTCATCTGAACACTTTCCATGGAAATAGCGATAGAATAGGGAAAGGCTTACGACGTCTGTGAGAAAGGGAATGAGGATGGTTCGTTACAATGTGCGTAGCATGTCTGGTCTTAGCCGTGAAGGTTAGAACTGGTGGAACTAAGGAATGTAGTTCATCTGGAATGTTTTCCATGGAAATAAAGGAGGAAATAGCGAGAGGCTTGAGACGTCTGTGAGAAAGGAATGAGGATGGTTCGTTACAATGTGCGTAGCATGTCTGGTCTTAGCCGTGAAGGTTAGAACTGGTGGAACTAAGGAATGTGGTTCATCTGAACACTTTCCATGGAAATAGCGATAGAATAGCGAGAGGCTTGAGACGTCTGGTGAGAAAGGGAATGAGGATGGTTCGTTACAAATGCGTAGCATGGCTGGTCTTAGCCGTGAAGTTGTTAGAACTGGTGGAATTAAGGAATGTAGTTCATCTGAACACTTTCCATGGAAATAGCGATAGAATAGCGAGAGGTTTGAGACGTCTGTGAGAAAGGGAATGAGGATGGTTCGTTACAATGTGCGTAGCATGTCTGGTCTAGCCGAAGGTTAGAACTGGTGGAATCCAAGGAATGTAGTTCATCTGAACACTTTCCATGGAAATAGCGATAGAATAGGGAAAGGCTTACGACGTCTGTGAGAAAGGGAATGAGGATGGTTCGTTACAATGTGCGTAGCATGTCTGGTCTTAGCCGTGAAGGTTAGAACTGGTGGAACTAAGGAATGTAGTTCATCTGAACACTTTCCATGGAAATAGCGATAGAATAGCGAGAGGCTTGAGACGTCTGTGAGAAAGGGAATGAGGATGGTTCGTTACAATGTGCGTAGCATGGCTGGTCTTAGCCGTGAAGGTTAGAACTGTAGAAATCCAAGGAATATAGTTCATCTGAACACTTTCCATGGAAATAGCTATAGAAATAGCGAGTTTGAGACGTCTGTGAGAAAGGGAATGAGGATGGTTCGTTACAATGTGCGTAGCATGGTTGGTCTTACGAAGGTTAGAACTGGTGGAACTAAGGAATGTAGTTCATCTGAACACTTTCCATGGAAATAGCTATAGAATAGCGAGAGGTTTGAGACGTCTGTGAGAAAGGGAATGAGGATGGTTCGTTACAATGTGCGTAGCATGGCTGGGATGAAGCCGTGAAGGTTAGAACTGGTGGAATCCAAGAAATGTAGTTCATCTGAACACTTTCCATGGAAATAGCTATAGAATAGCGAGAGGCTTGAGACGTCTGTGAGAAAGGAATGAGGATGGTTCGTTACAATGTGTAGCATGGCTGGTCTTAGCCGTGTAGGCGTTAGAACTGGTGGAATCCATGAGTGTAGTTCATCTGAACACTTCCATGGAAATAGCGATAGAATAAAGCGAGTTTGAGACGTCTGTGAGAAAGGAATGAGGATGGTTCGTTACAATGTGCGTAGCATGGCTGGTCTTAGCCGTGAAGGTTAGAACTGGTGGAACTAAGGAATGTGTAGTTCATCTGAACACTTTCCATGGAAATAGCTATAGAATAGCGAGAGGCTTGAGACGTCTGTGAGAAAGGAAATGTGAGGATGGTTCGTTGCTAAATGTGCGTAGCATGTCTGGTCTTAGCCGTGAAGGTTAGAACTGGTGGAACTAAGGAATGTAGTTCATCTGAACACTTTCCATGGAAATAGCGATAGAATAGCGAGAGGCTTGAGACGTCTGTGAGAAAGGGAATGAGGATGGTTCGTTACTAAATGTGCGTAGCATGTCTGGTCTTGTTAAGCCGTGAAGGTTAGAATATGGTGGAACTAAGGAATGTAGTTCATCTGAACACTTTTCCATGGAAATAGCGATAGAATAGCGAGAGGCTTACGACGTCTGTGAAAAGGGAATGAGGATGGTTCGTTACAATGTGCGTAGCATGGCTGGTCTTATCCGTGAAGGTTAGAACTGGTGGAACTAAGGGAGTGTAGTTCATCTAGACACTTTCCATGGAAATAGCGATAGAATAGCGAGAGGCTTGGAGGACGTCTGTGAGAAAGGGAATGAGGATGGTTCGTTACAATGTGCGTAGCATGGCTGGTCTTTAGCCGTGAAAGGTTAGAACTGGTGGAACTAAGGAGTGTAGTTCATCTGAACACTTTCCATGGAAATAGCGATAGAATAGCGAGAGGCTTGCGACGTCTGTGAGAAAGGGAATGAGGATGGTTCGTTACAATGTGCGTAGCATGGCTGGTCTTAGCCGTGAAGGTTAGAACTGGTGGAACTAAGGAGTGTAGTTCATCTGAACACTTTCCATGGAAATAGCGATAGAATAGCGAGAGGCTTGAGACGTCTGTGAGAAAGGGAATGAGGATGGTTCGTTACAATGTATGGCATGTCTGGTCTTAGCCGTGAAGGTTAGAACTGGTGGAACTAAGGAATGTAGTTCATCTGAACACTTTCCATGGAAATAGCGATGAATAGCGAGAGGCTTACGACGTCTGTGAGAAGAGGAATGAGGGATGGTTCGTTACAATGTGCGTAGCATGTCTGGTCTTATCCGTGAAGGTTAGAACTGGTGGAACTAAGGAATGTAGTTCATCTGAACACTTTCCATGGAAATAACGATAGAATAGCAGAAGTTTGCGACGTCTGTGAGAAAGGGAATGAGGATGGTTCGTTACAATGTGCGTAGCATGTCTGGTCTTATCCGTGAGTTAGAACTGGTGGAACTAAGGAGTGTAGTTCATCTGAACACTTTCCATGGAAATAGCGATAGAATAGCGAGAGGCTTGAGACGTCTGTGAAAGGGAATGAGGATGGTTCGTTACAATGTACGTAGCATGGCTGGTCTTATCCGTGAAGGTTAGAACTGGTGGAACTAAGGAGTGTGGTCATCTGAACACTTTCCATGGAAATAGCTATAGAATAGCGAGAGGCTTGAGACGTCTGTGAGAAAGGGAATGAGGATGGTTCGTTACAATGTGCGTAGCATGGCTGGTCTTATCCGTGAAGGTTAGAACTGGTGGAACTAAGGAGTGTAGTTCATCTGAACACTCCGTGGAAATAGCGATGGGAATAGCGAGAGGCTTGAGACGTCTGTGAAAGGGAATGAGGATGGTTCGTTACAATGTGCGTAGCATGGCTGGTCTTATCCGTGAAGGTTAGAACTGGTGGAACTAAGGAGTGTAGTTCATCTGAACACTTTCCATGGAAATAGCGATAGAATAGGGAAAGGCTTACGACGTCTGTGAGAAAGGGAATGAGGATGGTTCGCTACAATGTGCGTAGCATGGCTGGTCTTAGCCGTGGTAGAACTGGTGGAACTAAGAATGTAGTTCATCTAGACACTTTCCATGGAAATAGCGATAGAATAGGGAAAGGCTTACGACGTCTGTGAAAGGGAATGAGGATGGTTCGCTACAATGTGCGTAGCATGGCTGGTCTTAGCCGTGAAGGTTAGAACTGGTGGAACTAGGAGTGTGGTTATCCTGAACACTTTCCATGGAAATAGCGATAAATAGGGGAAAGGCGACGTCTGTGAAAAGGGAATAGGGATGGTTCGCTACAATGTGCGTAGCATGGCTGGTCTTATCCGTGAAGGTTAGAACTGGTGGAACTAAGGAGTGTAGTTCATGAACACTTTCCATGGAAATAGCGATAGAATAGGGAAAGGCTTACGACGTCTGTGAAAGGGAATGAGGATGGTTCGTTACAATGTGCGTAGCATGGCTGAGTACTTATCCGTGAAGGTTAGAACTGGTGGAACTAAGGAATGTAGTTCATCTGAATACTTTCCATGGAAATAGCGATAGAATAGGGAAAGGCTTACGACGTCTGTGAGAAAGGGAATGAGGATGGTTCGCTACAATGTGCGTAGCATGGCTGGTCTTGGCCGTGAAGGTTAGAACTGGTGGAACTAAGGAGTGTAGTTCATCTGAACACTTTCCATGGAAATAGCGATAGAATAGAGAAAGGCTTACGACGTCTGTGAGAAAGGGAATGAGGATGGTTCGTTACAATGTGCGTAGCATGGCTGGTCTTATCCGGTGGTTAAACTGGTGGAACTAAGGAGTGTAGTTCATCTGAACACTTTCCATGGAAGCGATAGAATAGGGAGGCTTACGACGTCTGTGAGAAAGGGAATGAGGATGGTTCGTTACAATGTGCGTAGCATGTCTGGTCTTAGCCGTGAAGGTTGAACTGGTGGAACTAAGGAATGTAGTTCATCTGAACACTTTCCATGGAAATAGCGATAGAATGGCAGAGGAGGCTTGCGACGTCTGTGAGAAAGGGAATGAGGATGGTTCGTTACAATGTGCGTAGCATGTCTGGTCTTAGCCGTGAAGGTTAAAACTGGTGGAACTAAGAATGTAGTTCATCCTGAACACTTTCCATGGAAATAGCGATAAATAGCGAGAGGCTTGCGACGTCTGTGAGAAAGGGAATGAGGATGGTTCGTTACAATGTGCGTAGCATGCAAAGGGTCTTAGCCGTGAGAGTTAAGAACTGGTGGAACTAAGGAATGTAGTTCATCTGAACACTTTCCATGGAAATAGCGATAGAATAGCGAGAGGCTTACGACGTCTGTAGAGAGAATGAGGATGGTTCGTTACAATGTGCGTAGCATGTCTGGTCATGGCATTGAAGGTTAGAACTGGTGGAACTAGAATGTAGTTCATCTGAACACTTTCCATGGAAATAGCGATAGAATAGCGAGAGGCTTGCGACGTCTGTGAGGAATGAGGATGGTTCGTTACAATGTGCGTAGCATGTCTGGTCTTAGCCGTGAAGGTTAGAACTGAATTGGAACTAAGGAATGTAGTTCATCTGAACACTTTCCATGGAAATAGCGATAGAATAGCGAGGAGCTTGCGATGCTGAGAAAGGGAATGAGGGATGGTTCGTTACAATGTGCGTAGCATGTCTGGTCTTAGCCGTGAAGGGTTAGAACTGGTGGAACTAAGGAATGTAGTTCATCTGAACACTTTCCATGGAAATAGCGATAGAATAGCGAGAGGCTTACGACGTCTGTGAGAAAGGGAATGAGGATGGTTCGTTACAATGTGCGTAGCATGTCTGGTCTTAGCCGTGAAGGTTAGAACTGGTGGAGCTAAGGAATGTAGTTCATCTGAACACTTTCCATGGAAATAGCGATAGAATAGCGAGAGGCTTGCGACGTCTGTGAGAAAGGGAATGAGGATGGTTCGTTACAATGTGCGTAGCATGTCTGGTCTTAGCCGTGAAGGTTAGAACTGGTGGAACTAAGGAATGTAGTTCATCTGAACACACTTTCCATGGAAATAGCGATAGAATAGCGAGAGGCTTGCGACGTCTGTGAAAGGGAATGAGGATGGTTCGAATTTACAATGTGCGTAGCATGTCTGGTCTTAGCCGTGAGGTTAGAACTGGTGGAACTAAGGAATGTAGTTCATCTGAACACTTTCCATGGAAATAGCGACTTAGAATAGCGAGAGGCTTA
>JBBBDQ010015224.1:0-10851 GCA_037127315.1 Ascarosepion bandense
CATCTCCACACATAATAATCAAATGGTTTCAGTCTGGGGAGTTAGGTGGCCAGATGTAAGGGGCAGATGCTGCACGGTGAAATTAACAGCCATGACTGCATTCTTATTAGTGGTTCTTTAAGAGGATGGTTGGTTCAAATGCAGCCCCACACATAATAATCAAGGTGGTTTCAGTCTGGGGAGTTAGGTGGCCAGATGTAAGGGGTGATGTGATTGCAGAAATTGTTCAACAGCCATGACTGCATTCTCTGCTAGTGTTCCTTAAGCTAGAGGAGCGTAAGGTTGGCTCAAATGCAGCCCCACACATATTAATCAAGTTGGTTCTTATCTTGGGAATTAGGTGGCCAGATGTAAGGGGTGATGTGATTGCAGAAATTGTTCAACAGCCATGACTGCATTTCATGAAGTGTTCTTTAAGAGGATGGCTTATTTCAACGTGCCCACCATAATAATCAAGGTGGTTTCAGTCTGGGGAATTAGGTGGCCAGATGTGGCAAGCATGTGATTGCAGAAATTGTTCAACAGCCATGACTGCATTCTGCTAGTGTTCCCTAAGAGGATGGTTAGCTCAAATGTGCAGCCCCACACATAATAATCAAGTTGGCTTCAGTCTGGGGAATTAGGTGGGCTGGGGGATGTAAGGGGTGATGTGATTGCAGAAATTGTTCAACAGCCATGACTGCATTCTGCTAGTGTTCCTTAAGAGGATGGTTGGTTCAAATGCAGCCCCACACATAATAATCAAGGTGGTTTCCATTCTGGGGAATTAGGTGGCTAGATGTAAGGGGTGATGTGATTGCAGAAATTGTTCAACAGCCATGACTGCATTCTGCTAGTGTTCCTGGGAGGATGGTTGGTCTAAATGCAGCCCCACACATAATAATCAAGTTGGTTTCAGTCTGGGGAATTAGGCATGATGTAAGGGGTGATGTGATTGCAGAAATTGTTCAACAGCCATGACTGCATTCTGCTAGTGTTCCTTAAGAGGATGGTTGGTTCACCAGCCCCACATAATAACTGTTGGTTTCAGTCTGGGGAATTAGGTGGCCAGATGTAAGGGGTGATGTGATTGCAGAAATTGTTCAACAGCCATGACTGCATTCTGCTATGTTCCTTAAGAGGATGGTTGGTTCAAATGCAGCCCCACACATAACAATCAAGGGTTTCAGTCTGGGGAATTAGGTGGCCAGATGTAAGGGGTGATGTGATTGCAGAAATTGTTCAACAGCCATGACTGCATTCTGCCAGTGTCTCTAAGAGGATGGTTGGTTCAAATGCAGCCCCAATAATAATCAAGTTGGTTTCAGTCTGGGGAATTAGGTGGCCAGATGTAAGGGGTGATGTGATTGCAGAAATTGTCTGAATGTCATGACTGCACTGCCAGTGTTCCTTAAGAGGATGGTTGGTTCAAAATGCAGCCCCACACATAATAATCAAGGTGGTTCTAGGTCTGTGAGTTAGGCAGGTGGTATTGTAAAGGTGATGTGATTACAGAGAAATTGTCCAACAGCCATGACTGCATTCTGCTAGTGTTCCTTAAGAGGATGGTTGGTCTGGAAATGCAGCCCCACACAATAATCACAGTGGTTTCAGTCTGGGGAGTTAGGTGGCCAGATGTATAAAGATGTGATTTTCAGTAAAATTGTTCAACAGCCATGACTGCATTCTGCTAGTGTTCCTTAAGAGGATGGTTGGTTCAAATGCAGCCCCACACATAATAATCAAGCTGGTCTGAGTCTGGGGAATTCAGGTGGCCAGATGTAAGGGGTGATGTGATTGCAGAAATTGTTCAACAGCCATGACTGCATTCTGCTAGTGTTCCTTAAGAGGATGGTTGGTTCAAATGCACTCCCACACATAATAATCAAGTTACTCCAGTCTGGGGAATTAGGTATTGATGTGTTAGTGATGCGGATTGCAGAAATTAATTATTCAACAGCCATGACTGCATTCTGCTACAGGTCTTTTAAGAGGATGGTTGTATCAAAGGTAGCCCCACACATAATAATCAAGTTGGTTTCAGTCTGGGGGAATTAGGTGGCCAGGGATGTAAGGGGTGATGTGATTGCAGAAATTGTTCAACAGCCATGACTGCATTCTGCTAGTGTTCCTTAAGAGGATGGTTGGTTCAAAATGCAGCCCCACATAATAATCAAGGTGGTTTCAGTCTGGGGAATTAGGTGGCCAGATGTAAGGGGTGATGTGATTGCAGAAATTGTTCAACAGCCATGACTGTATCCCTGCTAGTGTTCCCTAAGAGGATGGTTGGTTCCAATGCAGCCCCACACATAATAATCAAGTTGGGATTTACAGTCTGGGGAATAGGTGGCCAGATGGCAAGAGTGGAGTCAAGAAATTGTTCAACAGCCATGACTGCATCTTGCTAGTGTTCCCTAAGGAGGATGGTTGGTTCAAAAGCTGCAGCCCCACACATAATAATCAAGTTGGTTTCAGTCTGGGAATTAGGTGGCCAGATGTAAGGGGTGATGTGATTGCAGAAATTGTTCAACAGCCATGACTGCATTCTGCTAGTGTTCCTTAAGAGGACATGTCATTAGAAATGCAGCCCCACACATAATAATCAAGGTGGTTTCAGTCTGGGGAATTAGGTGGCCAGATGTAAGGGGTGATGATTGCAGAAATTGTTCAACAGCCATGACTGCATTCTGCTAGTGTTCCTTAAGAGGATGGCTGGCTCAAATGCAGCCCCACACATAATAATCAAGTTGGTTTCAGTCTGGGGACTGGGCACAGATGTAAGGGTGATGTGATTGGGAGAAATTGTTCAACAGCCATGACTGCATTCTGCTAGTGTTCCTTAAGAGAGATGAAGTTGGTTCAAATGCAGCCCCACACATAATAATCAAGGTGGTTTCAGTCTGGGGAATTAGGTGGCCAGACAAGGGGTGATGTGATTGCAGAAATTGTTCAACAGCCATGACTGCATTCTGCTAGTGTTCCTTAAGAGGATGGTTGGTTCAAATGCAGCTCCCATTGATAATAATCAAGTTGGTTTCAGTCTGGGGAATTAGGTGGTCAGGATGTAAGGGGTGATGTGATTGCAGAAATTGTTCACAGCCATGACTGCATTCTGCTAGTAATTCCTTAAGAGGACATGGATTGCATGCAGCCCTACACATAACAATCAAGGTGGTTTCAGTCTGGGAATTAGGTGCCAGAGATGCAGGTGATGTGATTGCAGGAAATTGTTCAACAGCCATGACTGCATTCTGCTAGTGTTCCTTAAGGAGGGATGGTTGGTTCAAAATGCAGCCCCACACACATATCAATCGTCATTTCAGTCTGGGGAATTAGGTGGCCAGATGTAAGGTGGGTGATGTGATTGCAGAAATTGTTCAACAGCTACAGTGACTGCATTCTGCTAGTGTTCCTTAAGAGGATGGAGCCATTCAAATGCAGTTCCCACACATAATAATCGTTTGGTTTCAGTCTGGGGAATTAGGTGGGCTGGACAGGTGGGTGATGTGATTGCAGAAATTGTTCTGAACAGCCATGACTGCATTCTGCTAGTGGTTCCTCTTTAAGAGGATGGTTGGTTCAAATGCAGCCCCACACATAATAATCATCAAGCTGGTTTCAGTCTGGGGAATTAGGCTGGGGATGTAAGGGGTGATGTGATTTGGTGGGTGAAAATTTGTTCAACAGCCATGACTGCATTCTGCTATGTTCCTTAAGAGGATGGTTGTCCAAATGCAGCCCCACACATAATAATCAAGTTGGTTTCCAGAGTCTGTAATTGTGTACAGATGTAAGGGGTGATGTGATTGCAGAAATTGTTCACAGCCACATCTGCATTCTGCTAGTGTTCCTTAAGAGAATGGTTGGTTCAAATGCAGCCCCACACATAATAATCAAGTTGGTTTCCAGTCTGGGGAATTAGGTGGCCAGATGCAAGGGGGATGTGATTGCAGAAATTGTTCAACAGCCATGACTGCATTCTGCTAGTGTTCCTTAAGAGGATGGTTGGTTCAAATGCAGCCCCAAGCCACATAATAATCAAGGTGGTTTCAGTCTTGGGGAATTAGGTGGCCAGATGTAAGGGGTGATGTGATTGCAGAAATTGTTCAACAGCCATGACTGCATTCTGCTAGTGTTCCTTAAGAGGATGGGTTAAGTTCAAATGCAGCCCTACACATAATAATCAAGGTGGTTTCAGTCTGGGGAATTAGGTGGCCAGATGTAAGGGGTGATGTGATTGCAGAAATTGTTCACAGCCATGACTGCATTCTGCTAGTGTTCCTTAAGAGGATGGTTGGTTCAAATGCAGCCCCAACACATAATAATCAAGTTGGTTTCAGTCTGGGGAATTAGGTGGCCAGGGATGTAAGGGGTGATGTGATTGCAGAAATTGTTCAACAGCCATGACTGCATTCTGCTAGCGTTCCTTAAGAGGATGGTTGTCCAAATGCAGCCCCACACATAATAATCAAGTTGGTTTCAGCCTGGGGAATTTGGGGGCTGTGATGTGGCAAGATGACGGCAGGAAATTGTTCAACAGCCATGATCAGCCTTGCCAGTGTCTTTTAAGGAGCAGATATTGGTTCAAAGTGCAGCCCCAAGACATAATAACTAAGGGAACAGTCTGGGAATTAGGTGGCCAGATGTAAGGGGTGATGTGGACAGAAATTGTTCAACAGCCATGACTTAGCCCACAGTTCAAGAGGATGGTTGGTCTAAATGTAGCCCGTCACAAATAATAACTATGGCTTCAGTCTGGGGAATGAAAAGGAGTTTCTGTAAGGGGTGATGTGTATTTGCAGAAATTGTCACCAGCCATGCCATAGACTGTATTCTGCTATGTTCCCAGAGATGGTTGTCTGCAAATGCAGCCCCACACAACAATCACAGGTTTCAGTCTGGGAATTAGGTGGCCAGAGGTAAGGCAAGATGATTGCAGAAATTGTTCAACAGCCATGACTGCATTCTGCTATGTTCCAAGAGGAGCTGCTGGTTCAAATGCAGCCCCACACATAATAATCAAGGCATTTCAGTCTGGGGAATTAGTGGCCAGATGTATAAGATGATTGCAGAAATTAGTTCACGAACAGCCATGTGACCAGCATTCTCATGTTCCTTAAGAGGATGGTTGGTTCAAAATGCAGCCCCTGTCATTACATTAATCATGGCTTGGCCCATAGTGGCTGGATGCATGTGATGTGATTGCAGAAATTGTTCAACAGCCATGACTGCATTCCTGCTAGTGTTCCCAGCAGAGGATGGTTGTTCAACCAGCCCATTAATACACAATCATGTGGTTTTGCCCAGTAGGGTGGCCAGATGTAAGGGTGATGATTGCAGTAAAATTGTTCACTACCATGACTGCATTCAAAGTCTCAAGAGGATGGTTGGTTCAAATGCACCCCATAATAATCAAGGTGGTTTCAGTCTGGGGAATTAGGGGCCAGAGATAAGTGGTGATGGCATTTGGCAAATGACCAACAGCCATGACTGGCCCCTGCTAAAAATTCAGAGGACACGTAATTCAAATGTGGCTCACAGGACATCCGTGGTTTCAGTTCAGAATTAGGTGGCTGGGATGTGGTGGGTGATGTATTTGCAAACGGTTCAACAGCCATGACTCCATCTGCCAGGTTCCTGAAGAGGATGGTTGGTTCAAATGCAGCCCTGCTGATGAAGAATCAAGGTGGTTTCAGTCTGGGGAGTTAGGTGGCCAGATGTAAGGGTGATGTGATTGCAGAAATTGTTCAATATGCCCATGACTGCATTCTGCTAGTGTTCCTTAAGAGGATGGTTGGTTCAAATGCAGCCCCACACATGGGCTGAAATCAAGTTGGTTTCAGTCTGGGGAATTAGTGGCCAGGGGATGGGTGATGGGATGATTGCAGAAATTGTTCAACAGCCATGACTGCATTCTGCTAGTGTTCCTTAAGAGGATGGTTGGTTCAAATGCAGCCCCACACATAATAATCAAGGTGGTTTCAGTCTGGGGAATTAGGTGGCCAGATGTAAGGGGGGTGATGCATTGCAGAAATTGTTCAACAGCCATGATTGTACTGCTAGTGTTCCTTAAGAGGATGGTTGGTTCAAATGCAGCCCCACACATAATAATCAAGGTAGTTTCAGTCTGGGGAATTAGGTGGCCAGATGTAAGGGGTGATGTGATTGCAGAAATTGTTCAACAGCCATGACTGCATTCTGCTAGTGTCTTAAGAGGATGGTTGGTTCAAATGCAGCCCCACACATAATCAAGGTGGTTTCAGTCTGGGAGCAGGTGGCCAGATGCAGTGGGTGATGCATTGCAGAAATTGTTCAACAGCCATGACTGCATTCTGCTAGTGTTCCTTAAGATGATGGTTGGTTCAAAATGCAGCCCCACACATAACAATCAAGGTGGTTTCAATTGGGGAATTAGGTGGCCAGATGTAAGGGGTGATGTGATTGCAGAAATTGTTCAACAGCCATGACTGCATTCTGCTAGTGTGTTCCTTAAGAGGATGGTTGGCCCCAATGCAGCCCCACACATAGCAATCAAGGTGGTTTCCAGTCTGGGGAATTAGGTATTGATGTAAGGGGTGATGTGATTGCAGAAATTGTTCAACAGCCATGACTGCATTCTGCCATGTTCAAGAGGATATTGAGTTTGGAAGGCAGCCCCACACAGATAATAATCAAGGTGGTTTCAGTCTGGGGAGTTAGTGGCCAGATGTAAGGGGTGATGTGATTGCAGAAATTGTTCAACAGCCATGACTGCATTCCTGCTATGTTCCTTAAGAGGATGAAGTCATTTCTGCAGCCCTGCTGACAATAATCATGTGGTTTCAGTCTGAAGAGTTAGGTGCAATGATGTAAGGGGTGATGGGATTGAAATTGTTCAACAGCCATGACTGCATTCTGCTAGTGTTCCTTAAGAGGATGGTTGGTTCAAATGCAGCCCCACACATAATAATCAAGGTGGTTTCAGTCTGGGAACAGGTGGCCAGATGGGTGATGTGACTGCAGAAATTGTTCAACAGCCATGACTGCACTTGCCATGTTCCTTAAGAGATGCATTGGTTCAAATGCATGCCCCACAACATAATAATCAAGGTGGTTTCAGTCTGGGGAGTTAGTGCCAGATGTATGTGATGTGATTGCAGAAATTGTTCAATGTGACTGCATTCTGCTAGTGTTCTTAAGGAGACACATATCCAAGTGGCCTGGCCATACTTCGGGAATCATGGTTTCAGTCTGGGGAGTTAGGGGGTAGCCAGATGTAAGGGGTGATGGATTAAGAAACTGTTCTAACATGATTTCATCTATATGAAGAACTTAAGACATGTTCAAATGCAGCCCAATACACAATCAGCAGTTTCAGTCTGGCAACTAGGTGTGGCCAGATGTGGCAAGGGGTGATGTGATTGCAGAAATTGTTCAATGTTTACTGTATCTTGCTAGTGTTCCTTAAGAGGATGGCTGGTTCAAAATGCAGCCCCACACATAATAACTGCTATTCAGTCTTGGGGAATTAGGTGGCCAGATGTAAGGGGTGATGTGATTGCAGAAATTGTTCAACAGCCATGACCATCTGCCAGGTTCTTAAGGAGATGTCATTCAAATGCAGCCCCAATAATATGAAGAAATCAAGGTGGTTTCAGTCTGGGAATTAGGTGGCTAGATGTAAGGGGTGATGTGATTGCAGAAATTGTCTGTTTCTGGTGACTCTGCAGCCCTGCTAGTGTTCCTTAAGAGGATGGTTGGTTCTGGAATGCAGCCCCACACATAATAATCAAGGTGGTTTCAGTCTGGGAATAGGTGGCCAGATGTAAGGGGTGATGTGATTGCAGAAATTGTTCAACAGCCATGACTGCATTCTGCTAGTGTTCCTTAAGAGGATGGCTGAAGTCCAAATGCAGCCCCACACATAATAATCAAGGTGTTTCAGTCTGTGAACAGTGGCCAGGATGTAAGGGGTGATGTGATTGCAGAAATTGTTCAACAGCTGACTGTGATTCAGTGTTCCTTAAGAGGATGGTTGGTTCAAATGCAGCCCCACACATAATAATCAAGGTGGTTTCAGTCTGGGGAATTAGGTGGCTATTGCAAGATGTGATTGCAGAAATTGTTCAACAGCCATGACTGCATTCTGCTAGTGTTCCTTAAGAGATGGTTGGCCTAAAATGCAGCCCCACACATAATAATCAAGGTGGTTTCAGTCTGGGTAACTGTTGTGTGGCCAGGATGTAAGGGGTAGCGTGATTGCAGAAATGCTGTTCAACAGCCATGACTGCATTCTGCTAGTGTTCCCCAAGAGGAGTGGTTGGTTCAAATGCAGCCCCACACATACAATCAAATGGTTTCCAGTCTGGGGAATTAGGTAGCCAGATGTAAGGGTGATGTGATTGCAGAAATTGTTCAACAGCCATGACTGCATTCCCTGCCATGTTCCTTAAGAGGATGGTTGGTTCAAATGCAGCCCCACACATAATAACCAAGTTGGTTTCAGTCTGGGGAATTAGGTGGCCAGATGTAAGGGGTGATGTGATTGCAGAAATTGTTCAACAGCCATGACTGCATTCTGGTGTTCCTGAAGAGGATGGTTGGTTCAAATGCAGCCCCACATAATAACTTGGTTGGTTTCAGTCTGGGGAATTAGGTGGCCAGATGGGTGGGTGATGGATTGCAGAAATTGTTCAACAGCCATGACTGCATTCTGCTAGTGTTCCTTAAGAGGATGGTTGGTTCAAATGCAGCCCCACACATAATAATCAAGGTGGTTTCAGTCAGTGAATTAGGTGGCCAGATGTGGCAGATGTGATTGGTGAAATTGTTCAACAGCCATGACTGCATTTGCCAGTGTTCCCCAAGAGGATGGTTGGTTCAAATGCAGCCCTGACACATAATAACTGGTTATTTCAGTCTGGGGAATTAGGTACAGATGTAAGGTGATGTGATTGCAGAAATTGTTCAACAGCCATGACTGCATTCTGCTAGTGTTCCTTAAGAGGATGGTTGGTTCAAATGCAGCCCCACACATAATAATCAAGTAGTGGTTTCCAGTCTGGGGAATTAGGTGGCCAGATGAAAAGGTGATGTGATTGCAGAAATTGTTCAACAGCCATGACTGCATTCTGCTAGTGTCCTCTTAAGAGGATGGTTGGTTCAAATGCAGCCCCACACATAATAACTCCAAGGTGGTTTCAGTCTGGGAGTTAGGTGGCCAGATGGTGGCAGGATGTGACTGCAGAAATTGCCTCAGCCATGACTGCATTCTGCTAGTGTTCCCTAAGAGGATGTCAGTTCAAATGCAGCCCCACACATAATAATCAAGGTGGTTTCAGTCTGGGAATTAGGTGTCAGATGTAAGGGTGATGTGATTGCAGAAATTGTTCAACAGCCATGACTGCATTCTGCTAGTGTTCCTTAAGAGGATGGTTGGTTCAAAATGCAGCCCTGCCATTACACAATCAAGGTGGTTTCAGTCTGGGGAGTTAGGCATTAGACAAGGGGTGATGTGATTGCAGAAATTGTTCAACAGCCATGACCTACTGCTAGTGTTCCTTAAGAGGATGGTTGGTTCAAATGCAGCCCCACACATAATAATCAAGGGTGGTTTCAGTCTGGGAATTAGGTGGCATGATGTAAGGGTGATGTGATTGCAGAATTGTCTAACAGCCATGGACTGCATTCTGCTAGTGTTCCCTTTAATGGTTGTCTGCATGCAGCCCCACAATACAATAAACTGTGTTTAGCTTCCAGTCTGGGAATTAGGTGGGCCAGATGTAAGGGGAAGATGTGATTGCAGGCACTGTTCAACAGCCATGACTGCATTCTGCTAGTGTTCCCAGAGACGGTTGGTTCAAATGCAGCCCCACACATAATAATCAAGTTGGTTTCCAGTTTTGGTGGGGCCCAGGTGGGGCTGGGGATGCGGGGTGATGTGATTGCAGAAATTGTTCAACAGCCATGACTGCATTCTGCTAGTGTTCTTTAAGAGGATGAAGGGTTCAAATGCAGCCCCATTACATAATAATCAAGGTGGTTTCCAGTCTGGGGAGTTAGGTGGCCAGATGTAAGGGGGTGTGTGATGTGATTGCAGAAATTGTTCAACAGCCATGACTGCATTCTGCTAGTGTTCCTTAAGAGGATGGTTGGTTCATGAATGCAGCCCCACACATAACAATCAAGGTGTCTTCAGTCTGGGGAATTAGGTGGCCAGATGTAAGGGGTGGATGTGATTGCAGAAATTGTTCAACAGCCATGACTGCATTCTGCTAGTGTTCCCTAAGAGGATGGTTATTCAAATGCAGCCCCACACATAATAATCAAGTTGGTTTCAGTCTGGGGAATAGGTGGCCGGATGGTAAGGGGTGATGTGATTGCAGAAACTGTTCAACAGCCAAGACTGCATTCTTACAGTTCCTTGCTAGTGATGGTTGGTTCACAATGCAGCCCCACACATAATAACTGCTGGTCTGTCTGGGGAACTAGGTGGCCAGATAAGGGGTGATGTGATTGCAGAAATTGTTCAACAGCCACAGACTGCATTCTGCTAGTGTTCCTTAAGAGGATTATTGGTTCAAATGCAGCCCCACACATAATAATCAAGGGTGGTTTCAGTCTGGGGAGTTGTGGTGGCCAGATGTAAGGGGTGATGTGATTGCAGAAATTGTTCAACAGCCATGACTGCATTCTGCTAGTGTTCCTTAAGAGGATGGTTGTCTGGCATGCAGTCTCATGGCTGAATCAAAAGAGCTCATTCAGAACTAGGTGGCCAGATGTAAGGGGTGGTGATTTACAGTTCTGTTCTAACAGCTACACGCATTCTTATGTTCCTTAAGAGGATGGTTGGTTCAAATGCAGCCCCACACATAATAATCAAGTTGGTTTAAG
>JBBBDQ010015229.1:0-18037 GCA_037127315.1 Ascarosepion bandense
AGGAATTGGAGAGCTGAGTTTGAATTCCATTTGAGTTCATTACATTCACTTATATGATAATACCCAGGGAAAGTTATGAATCTAAATCTTTTTTTTTTCTAGTTATTATGTGTGCTTATCAAGAGGCATTTTTAAGTAATGATTTTCAACTCGGATTGAGGAATTGGAGAGCTGAGTTTGAATTCCAGTTGTGTCTATTACATTCACTTATATGATAATACCCAGGGGAAAGTTATGAATCTAAATCTTTTTTTTTCCTAGTTATTATGTGTGCTTATCAAGAGCATTTTTAAGTAATGATTTTCAACTCGGATTGAGGAATTGGAGAGTTGAGTTTGAATTCCATTTGAGTTCATTACATTCACTTATATGATAATACCCAGGAAAGTTATGAATCTAAATCTTTTTTTTTTTTCTAGTTATTATGTGTGCTTATCAAGAGGCATTTTTAAGTAATGATTTTCAACTCGGATTGAGGAATTGGAGAGCTTGAGTTGACATTCCATTTGAGTTCATTACATTCACTTATATGATAATACCCAGGGAAAGTTATGAATCTAAATCTTTTTTTTTTTCTAGTTATTATGTGTGCTTATCAAGAGGCATTTTTAAGTAATGATTTTCAACTCGGATTGAGGAATTGGGAGAGCTGAGTTTGAATTCCAGTTGTGTTCATTACATTCACTTATATGATAATACCCAGGGGAGTTATGAATCTAAATCTTTTTTTTTTCCTAGTTATTATGTGCTTATCACATGTATTTTTACAATGATTTTCAACTCGGATTGAGGAATTGGAGAGCTGAGTTTGAATTCCATTTGAGTTCATTACATTCACTTATATGATAATACCCAGGGGAAAGTTATGAATCTAAATCTTTTTTTTTTCTAGTTATTATGTGTGCTTATCAAGAGGCATTTTTAAGTAATGATTTCAATTGATTGAGGAATTGGAGAGCTGGAGTTTGAATTCCAGTTGTGTTCATTACATTCACTTATATGATAATACCCAGGGGAAAGTTATGAATCTAAATCTTTTTTTTTTCTAGTTATTATGTGCTTATCAAGAGTGCATTTTTAAGTAATGATTTTCTTAATCCTGATTGAGGAATTGGAGAGCTGAGTTTGAATTCTAGTTGTGTTCATTACATTCACTTTATATGATAATACCTAGGAAAGTTATGAATCTAAATCTTTTTTTTTTTTCTAGTTATTATGTGTGCTTATCAAGAGGCATTTTTAAGTAATGATTTTCAACTCGGATTGAGGAATTGGAGAGCTGAGTTTGAATTCCAGTTGTGTTCATTACATTCACTTATATGATAATACCCAGGGAAAGTTATGAATCTAAATCTTTTTTTTTTCCTAGTTATTATGTGTGCTTATCAAGAGGCATTTTTAAGTAATGATTTTCAACTCGGATTGAGTGAATTGGAGAGCTGAGTTTGAATTCCATTTGAGTTCATTACATTCACTTATATGATAATACCCAGGGAGTTATGAATCTAAATCTTTTTTTTTTCTTAGTTATTAGTGTGCTTATACTGGAGGCATTTTTAAGTAATGATTTTTCAACTTGGATTGAGGAATTGGAGCTGAGTTTGGAATTCCAGTTGTGTTCTATTATATTCACTTATATGATAATACCCTAGGAAAGTTATGAATTCAACTTTTTTTTTTCCTAGTTATTATGTGTGCTTATCAAGAGGCATTTTTAAGTAATGATTTTCAACTCGGATTGAGGAATTGGAGAGCTGAGTTTGAATTCCATTTGAGTTCATTACATTCACTTATATGATAATACCCAGGGAAAGTTATGAATCTAAATCTTTTTTTTTTTTCTAGTTATTATGTGTGCTTATCAAGAGGCATTTTTAAGTAATGATTTTCAACTCGGATTGAGGAATTGGAGAGCTGAGTTTGAATTCCAGTTGTGTTCATTACATTCACTTATACATGGTCATCTAGGAAAGTTATGAATCTAAATCTTTTTTTTTTTCTAGTTATTATGTGTGCTTACTCGCAGCATTTTTAAGTAATGATTTTCAACTCGGATTGAGGAATTGAGAGCTGTTTGAATTTGTGCTGTGTTCATTACATTCACTTATATGATAATACCCAGGGGAAAGTTATGAATCTAAATCTTTTTTTTTTTCTAGTTATTATGTAAGTTTATCAAGAGGCATTTTTAAGTAATGATTTTCAACCTCGGATTGAGGAATTGGAGAGCTGAGTTTGACTCCAGTTGTGTTCATTACATTCACTTATATGATAATGACTCAGGGGAAAGTTATGAATCTAAATCTTTTTTTTTCCTAGTTATTATGTGTGCTTATCAAGAGGCATTTAAGTAATGATTTTCAACTCGGATTGAGGAATTGGAGAGCTGAGTTTGACTCATTTGAGTTCATTACATTCACTTATATGATAATACCAGGGGAAAGTTATGAACGCAACTTTTTTTTTTTCTAGTTATTATGTGTGCTTATCAAGAGGCATTTTTAAGTAATGATTTTCAACTCGGATGGAGGAATTGGAGAGCTGAGTTTGAATTCCAGTTGTAAACACACATCTACTTATATGATAATACCCAGGGGAAAGTTATGAATCTAAATCTTTTTTTTTTTCTAGTTATTATGTGTGCTTATCAAGAGGCATTTTTTTTAAGTAATGATTTTCAACTCGGATTGAGGAATTGGAGAGCCAGAGTTTGAATTCCAGTTGTGTTCATTACATTCACTTATATGATAATACCCAGGGGAAAGTTATGAATCTAAATCTTTTTTTTTCTAGTTATTATGTGTGCTTATCACCAAGAGGGCATTTAAGTAATGATTTTCAACTCGGATTGAGGAATTGGAGAGCTGAGTTTGAATTCCAGTTGTGTTCATTACATTCACTTATATGATAATACCCAGGAAAGTTATGAATCTAAATCTTTTTTTTTTCCTAGTTATTATGTGTGCTTATCAAGAGGCATTTTTAAGTAATGATTTTCAACTCGGATTGAGGAATTGGAGAGCTGAGTTTGAATTCCAGTTGTGTTCATTACATTCACTTATATGATAATACCCAGGGGAAAGTTATGAATCTAAATCTTTTTTTCTAGTTATTATGTGTGCTTATCAAGAGGCATTTTTAAGTAATGATTTTCAACTCGGATTGAGGAATTGGAGAGCTGGAGTTTGACTCAGTTGTGTTCATTACATTCACTTATATGATAATACCCAGGGGAAAGTTATGAATCTAAATCTTTTTTTTTTCCTAGTTATTATGTGTGCTTATCAAGAGGCATTTTATGTTTGATTAACTCGGATTGAGGAATTGGAGAGCTGAGTTTGTATTCCAGTTGTGTTCATTACATTCACTTATATGATAATACCCAGGGGAAAGTTATGAATCTAAATCTTTTTTTTTTTTCTAGTTATTATGTGTGCTTATCAAGAGGCATTTTTAAGTAATGATTTTCAAATCTGATTGAGGAATTGGAGAGCTGAGTTTGAATTCCAGTTGTGTTCATTACATTCACTTATATGATAATACCCAGGGGAAAGTTATGAATCTAAATTTTTTTTTTCCTAGTTATTATGTGTGCTTATCAAGAGGCATTTTTAAGTAATGATTTTCAACTCGGATTGAGGAATTGGAGAGCTGAGTTTGAATTCCAGTTGTGTTCATTACATTCACTTATATGATAATACCCAGGAAAGTTATGAATCTAAATCTTTTTTTTCCTAGTTATTATGTGTGCTTATCAAGAGGCATTTTTAAGTAATGATTTTCAACTCGGATTGAGGAATTGGAGAGCTGAGTTTGAATTCCAGTTGTGTTCATTACATTCACTTATATGATAATACCCAGGGAAAGTTATGAATCTAAATCTTTTTTTTTTTCTAGTTATTATGTGTGCTTATCAAGAGGCATTTTTAAGTAATGATTTTCAACTCGGATTGAGGAATTGGAGAGCTGAGTTTGAATTCCAGTTGTGTTCATTACATTCACTTATATGATAATACCCAGGGGAAAGTTATGAATCTAAATCTTTTTTTTTTCTAGTTATTATGTGCTTATCAAGAGGCATTTTTAAGTAATGATTTTCAACTCGGATTGAGGAATTGGAGAGCTGAGTTTGAATTCCAGTTGTGTTCATTACATTCACTTATATGATAATACCTAGGAAAGTTATGAATCTAAATCTTTTTTTTTTTTTTCTAGTTATTATGTGTGCTTATCAAGAGGCATTTTTAAGTAATGATTTTCAACTCGGATTGAGGAATTGGAGAGCTGAGTTTGAATTCCAGTTGTGTTCATTACATTCACTTATATGATAATACCCAGGGGAAAGTTATGAATCTAAATCTTTTTTTTTTCCTAGTTATTATGTGTGCTTATCAAGAGGCATTTTTAAGTAATGATTTTCAACTCGGATTGAGGAATTGGAGAGCTGAGTTTGAATTCCAGTTGTGTTCATATTATATTCACTTATATGATAATACCCAGGGGAAAGTTATGAATCTAAATCTTTTTTTTTTTCTAGTTATTATGTGTGTATCAAGAGGCATTTTTAAGTACGATTTTCAACTCGGATTGAGGAATTGGAGAGCTGAGTTTGAATTCCAGTTGTGTTCATTACATTCACTTATATGATAATACCCAGGGGAAAGTTATGAATCTAAATCTTTTTTTTTTTCTAGTTATTATGTGTGCTTATCAAGAGGCATTTTTAAGTAATGATTTTCAACTCGGATTGAGGAATTGGAGAGCTGAGTTTGAATTCCAGTTGTGTTCATTACATTCACTTATATGATAATACCCAGGGGAAAGTTATGAATCTAAATCTTTTTTTTTCCTAGTTATTATGTGTGCTTATCAAGAGGCATTTTTAAGTAATGATTTTCAACTCGGATTGAGGAATTGGAGAGCTGAGTTTGAATTCCAGTTGTGTTCATTACATTCACTTATATGATAATACCCAGGGGAAAGTTATGAATCTAAATCTTTTTTTTTTTCCTAGTTATTATGTGGAAGCTTATCAAGAGGCATTTTTAAGTAATGATTTTCAACTCGGATTGAGGAATTGGAGAGCTGAGTTTGAATTCCAGTTGTGTTCATTACATTCACTTATATGATAATACCCAGGGGAAAGTTATGAATCTAAATCTTTTTTTTTTCCCTAGTTATTATGTGCTTATCAAGAGGCATTTTTAAGTAATGATTTTCAACCCTGATTGAGGAATTGGAGAGCTGAGTTTGAATTCGTTGTGTTCATTACATTCACTTATATGATAATACCTAGGAAAGTTATGAATCTAAATCTTTTTTTTTTCTTAGTTATTATGTGTGCTTATCAAGAGGCATTTTTAAGTAATGATTTTCAACTCGGATTGAGGAATTGGAGAGCTGAGTTTGAATTCCAGTTGTGTTCATTACATTCACTTATATGATAATACCCGTAGAAAGTTATGAATCTAAATCTTTTTTTTTTTTCTAGTTATTATGTGTGCTTATCAAGAGGCATTTTGTATAATGATTTTCAACTCGGATTGAGGAATTGGAGAGCTGAGTTTGAATTTCCAGTTGTGTTCATTACATTCACTTATATGATAATACCCAGGGGAAAGTTATGAATCTAAATCTTTTTTTTTTTTTTCTAGTTATTATGTGTGCTTATCAAGAGGCATTTTTAAGTAATGATTTTCAACCTTTGGATTGAGGAATTGGAGAGCTGAGTTTGAATTTCAGTTGTGTCTAGCCACATTCACTTATATGATAATACCCAGGGGAAAGTTATGAATCTAAATCTTTTTTTTTTCTAGTTATTATGTGTGCTTATCAAGAGGCATTTTTAAGTAATGATTTTCAACTCGGATTGAGGAATTGGAGAGCTGAGTTTGAATTCCAGTTGTGTTCATTACATTCACTTATATGATAATACCCAGGGGAAAGTTATGAATCTAAATCTTTTTTTTTTCTAGTTATTATGTGTGCTTATCAAGAGGCATTTTTAAGTAATGATTTTCAACTCGGATTGAGGAATTGGAGAGCTGAGTTTGAATTCCAGTTGTGTTCATTACATTCACTTATATGATAATACCCAGGGAAAGTTATGAATCTAAATCTTTTTTTTCCTAGTTATTATGTGTGCTTATCAAGAGGTATTTTTAAGTAATGATTTTCAACTCGGATTGAGGAATTGAGAGCTGAGTTTGAACTTGTGCTGTGTTCATTACATTCATACTTATATGATAACACTCAGGGGAAAGTTATGAATCTAAATCTTTTTTTTTTTCTAGTTATTATGTGTGCTTATCAAGAGGCATTTTTAAGTAATGATTTTCAACCTGTGGGATTGAGGAATTGGAGAGCTGAGTTTGAATTCCAGTTGTGTTCATTACATTCACTTATATGATAATACCCAGGGGAAAGTTATGAATCTAAATCTTTTTTTTTTCTAGTTATTATGTGTGCTTATCAAGAGGCATTTTTAAGTAATGATTTTCAACTGATTGAGGAATTGGAGAGCTGAGTTTGAATTCCAGTTGTGTTCATTACATTCACTTATATGATAATACCCAGGGGAAAGTTATGAATCTAAATCTTTTTTTTTTCCTAGTTATTATGTGTGCTTATCAAGAGGCATTTTTAAGTAATGATTTTCAACTCGGATTGAGGAATTGGAGAGCTGAGTTTGAATTCCAGTTGTGTTCATTACATTCACTTATATGATAATACCCAGGGAAAGTTATGAATCTAACTTTTTTTTTTTCTAGTTATTATGTGTGCTTATCAAGAGGCATTTTTAAGTAATGATTTTCAACTCGGATTGAGGAATTGGAGAGCTGAGTTTGACTCCAGTTGTGTTCATATTACATTCACTTATATGATAATACCCAGGGGAAAGTTATGAATCTAAATCTTTTTTTTTTTCCTAGTTATTATGTGTGCTTATCAAGAGGTATTTTTAAGTAATGATTTTCAACTCGGATTGAGGAATTGGAGAGCTGAGTTTGAATTCCGAGTTGTGTTCATTACATTCACTTATATGATAATACCCAGGGGAAAGTTATGAATCTAAATCTTTTTTTTTTTCCTAGTTATTATGTGTGCTTATCAAGAGGCATTTTTAAGTAATGATTTTCAACTCGGATTGAGGAATTGGAGAGCTGAGTTTGAATTTCCAGTTGTGTTCATTACATTCACTTATATGATAATACCCAGGGGAAAGTTATGAATCTAAATCTTTTTTTTTCTAGTTATTATGTGTGCTTATCAAGAGGCATTTTTAAGTAATGATTTTCAACTCGGATTGAGGAATTGGAGAGCTGAGTTTGAATTCCAGTTGTGTTCATTACATTCACTTATATGATAATACCCAGGGAAAGTTATGAATCTAAATCTTTTTTTTTTTCCTAGTTATTATGTGTGCTTATCAAGAGGCATTTTAAGTAATGATTTTCAACTCGGATTGAGGAATTGGAGAGCTGAGTTTGAATTCCAGTTGTGTTCATTACATTCACTTATATGATAATACCCAGGGGAAAGTTATGAATCTAAATCTTTTTTTTTCCTAGTTATTATGTGTGCTTATCAAGAGCAGCATTTTTAAGTAATGATTTTCAACTCGGATTGGAGGGAATTGGAGAGCTGAGTTTGAATTCCAGTTGTGTTCATTACATTCACTTATATGATAATACCCAGGGGAAAGTTATGAATCTAAATCTTTTTTTTTTTTCTAGTTATTATGTGTGCTTATCAAGAGGCATTTTTAAGTAATGATTTTCAACTCGGATTGAGGAATTGGAGAGCTGAGTTTGACCAGTTGTGTTCATTACATTCACTTATATGATAATACCTAGGAAAGTTATGAATCTAAATCTTTTTTTTTTCCTAGTTATTATGTGTGCTTATCAAGAGGCATTTTTAAGTAATGATTTTCAACTCGGATTGAGGAATTGGAGAGCTGAGTTTGAATTTCCAGTTGTGTTCATTACATTCACTTATATGATAATACCCAGGGGAAAGTTATGAATCTAAATCTTTTTTTTTTTTCAGTTATTATGTGTGCTTATCAAGAGGTATTTTTAAGTAATGATTTCAACTCGGATTGAGGAATTGAGAGCTGAGTTTGGACTCCAGTTGTGTTCATTACATTCACTTATATGATAATACCCAGGGGAAAGTTATGAATCTAAATCTTTTTTTTTTTCCTGGTTATTATGTGTGCTTATCACAGGCATTTTTAAGTAATGATTTTCAACTCGGATTGAGGAATTGGAGAGCTTGGAGTTTGACTTCAGTTGTGTTCATTACATTCACTTATATGATAATACCCAGGGGAAAGTTATGAATCTAAATCTTTTTTTTTTTCCTAGTTATTATGTGTGCTTATCAAGAGGTATTTTTAAGTAATGATTTTCAACTCGGATTGAGGAATCTTGGAGAGCTGAGTTTGAATTCCAGTTGTGTTCATTACATTCACTTATATGATAATACCCAGGGAAAGTTATGAATCTAAATCTTTTTTTTTCTAGTTATTATGTGTGTTTATCAAGAGGCATTTTTAAGTAATGATTTTCAACTCGATTGAGGAATTGAGAGCTGAGTTTGAATTTCCAGTTGTGTTCATTACATTCACTTATATGATAATACCCAGGGGAAAGTTATGAATCTAAATCTTTTTTTTTTCTAGTTATTATGTGTGCTTATCAAGAGGCATTTTTAAGTAATGATTTTCAACTCGGATTGAGGAATTGGAGAGCTGAGTTTGAATTCCAGTTGTGTTCATTACATTCACTTATATGATGCAATACCCAGGGAAAGTTATGAATCTAAATCTTTTTTTTTTTCCTAGTTAATGAGGTGTGCCATTTGGAGGCATTTTTAAGTAATGATTTTCAACTCGGATTGAGGAATTGGAGAGCTGAGTTTGAATTCCAGTTGTGTTCATTACATTCACTTATATGATAATACCCAGGGGAAAGTTATGAATCTAAATCTTTTTTTTTCCTAGTTATTATGTGTGCTTATCAAGAGGCATTTTTAAGTAATGATTTTCAACTCGGATTGAGGAATTGGAGAGCTGGAGTTTGAATTCCAGTTGTGTTCATTACATTCACTTATATGATAATACCCAGGTGTGTGTGTGTGTGTGTGAATCTAAATCTTTTTTTTTTCCTGCCATTATGTGTGCTTATCAAGAGGCATTTTTAAGTAATGATTTTCAACTCGGATTGAGGAATTGGAGAGCTGAGTTTTAATTCCAGTTGTGTTCATTACATTCACTTATATGATAATACCCAGGGGAAAGTTATGAATCTAAATCTTTTTTTTTCCTAGTTATTATGTGTGCTTATCAAGAGGCATTTTTAAGTAATGATTTTCAACCTCGGATTGAGGAATTGGAGAGCTGAGTTTTGACTCCAGTTGTGTTCATTACATTCACTTATATGATAATACCCAGGGGAAAGCAGAATCTAAATCTTTTTTTTTTTCTAGTTATTATGTGTGCTTATCAAGAGGCATTTTAAGTAATGATTTTCAACTCGGATTGAGGAATTGGAGAGCTGAGTTTGAATTCCAGTTGTGTTCATTACATTCACTTATATGATAATACCCAGGGAAAGTTATGAATCTAAATCTTTTTTTTTTTCTAGTTATTATGTGTGCTTATCAAGAGGCATTTTTAAGTAATGATTTTCAACTCGGATTGAGGAATTGGAGAGCTGAGTTTGAATTCCAGTTGTGTTCATTACATTCACTTATATGATAATACCCAGGGGAAAGTTATGAATCTAAATCTTTTTTTTTTTCCCTAGTTATTATGTGCTTATCAAGAGGCATTTTAAGTAATGATTTTCAACTCGGATTGAGGAATTGGAGAGCTGAGTTTGAATTCCACAGTTCATTATATTCACTTTTATATGATAATACCCAGGGGAAAGTTATGAATCTAAATCTTTTTTTTTCCTAGTTATTATGTGTGCTTATCAAGAGGCATTTTTAAGTAATGATTTTCAACTCGGATTGAGGAATTGGAGAGCTGAGCTTGAATTCCAGTTGTGTTCATTACATTCACTTATATGATAATACCCAGGGAAAGTTATGAATTCAAATCTTTTTTTTTTTTCTAGTTATTATGTGTGCTTATCAAGAGGCATTTTTAAGTAATGATTTTCAACTCGGATTGAGGAATTGGAGAGCTGAGTTTGAATTCCAGTTGTTCATTACAGACCACTTATAAGTGATACCACCAGGGAAAGCAGAATCTAAATCTTTTTTTTTTTCCTAGTTATTATGTGTGCTTATCAAGAGGCATTTTGCTAATGATTTTCAACTCGGATTGAGGAATTGGAGAGCTGAGTTTGAATTCCTAGTTGTGTTGTCATTGCATTCACTTATATGATAATACCAGGGAAAGTTATGAATCTAAATCTTTTTTTTTTTCCTAGTTATTATGTGTGCTTATCAAGAGGCATTTAAGTAATGATTTTTAACCCTGATTGAGGAATTGGAGAGCTGAGTTTGAATTTCAGTTGTGTTCATTACATTCACTTATATGATAATACCCAGGGGAAAGTTAAGAATCTAAATCTTTTTTTTTTCCTAGTTATTATGTGTGCTTATCAAGAGGCATTTTTAAGTAATGATTTTCAACTCGGATTGAGGAATTGGAGAGCTGAGTTTACCCAGTTGTGTTCATTACATTCACTTATATGTGATAATACCCAGGGGAAAGTTATGAATCTAAATCTTTTTTTTTTTCTAGTTATTATGTGCTTATCAAGAGGCATTTTTAAGTAATGATTTTCAACTCGGATTGAGGAATTGGAGAGCTGAGTTTGAATTCCAGTTGTGTTCATTACATTCACTTTATGATAATACCTAGGGGAAAGTTATGAATCTAAATCTTTTTTTTTTTCTAGTTATTATGTGTGCTTATCAAGAGGCATTTTTAAGTAATGATTTTCAACTCGGATTGAGGAATTGAGAGCTGAGTTTGAATTCCAGTTGTGTTCATTACATTCACTTATATGATAATACCTAGGAAAGTTATGAATCTAAATCTTTTTTTTTCCTAGTTATTATGTGTGCTTATCAAGAGGCATTTTTAAGTAATGATTTTCAACTCCGGATTGAGGAATTGGAGAGCTGAGTTTGAATTTCCAGTTGTGTTCATTACATTCACTTATATGATAATACCCAGGAAAGTTATGAATCTAAATCTTTTTTTTTCCTAGTTATTATGTGTGCTTATCAAGAGGCATTTTTAAGTAATGATTTTCAACTCGGATTGAGGAATTGGAGAGCTGAGTTTGAATTCCAGTTGTGTTCATTACATTCACTTATATGATAATACCCAGGGAAAGTTATGAATCTAAATCTTTTTTTTTTCCTAGTTATTATGTGTGCTTATCAAGAGGCATTTTTAAGTAATGATTTTCAACTCGGATTGAGGAATTGGAGAGCTGAGTTTGAATTCCAGTTGTAAGTCTATTACATTCACTTATATGATAATACCCAGGGGAAAGTTATGAATCTAAATCTTTTTTTTTCCTAGTTATTATGTGTGCTTATCAAGAGGCATTTTTAAGTAATGATTTTCAACTCGGATTGAGGAATTGGAGAGCTGAGTTTTGAATTCCAAGTTGTGTTCATTACATTCACTTATATGATAATACCCAGGGGAAAGTTATGAATCTAAATCTTTTTTTTTTTCCTAGTTATTATGTGTGCTTATCAAGAGGCATTTTTAAGTAATGATTTTCAACTCGGATTGAGGAAATTGGAGAGCTGAGTTTGAATTCCAGTTGTGTTCATTACATTCACTTATATGATAATACCCAGGGGAAAGTTATGAATCTAAATTTTTTTTTTTTCTAGTTATCATGTGTGCTTATCAAGAGGCATTTTTAAGTAATGATTTTCAACTCGGATTGAGGAATTGAGAGCTGAGTTTGAAATTCCAGTTGTGTTCATTACATTCACTTATATGATAATACCCAGGGGAAAGTTATGAATCTAAATCTTTTTTTTTTTCTAGTTATTATGTGTGCTTATCAAGAGGCATTTTTAAGTAATGATTTTCAACTCGGGATTGAGGAATTGGAGAGTTGAGTTTGAATTCCAGTTGTGTTCATTACATCTACTTATATGATAATACCCAGGAAAGTTATGAATCTAAATCTTTTTTTTTTCCTAGTTATTATGTGTGCTTATCAAGAGGCATTTTTAAGTAATGATTTTCAACCTCGGATTGAGGAATTGGAGAGCTGAGTTTGAATTCCAGTTGTGTTCATTACATTCACTTATATGATAATACCCAGGGGAAAGTTAAATCTAAATCTTTTTTTTTTTCCTAGTTATTATGTGTGCTTACTGCAGGGCATTTAAGTAATGATTTTCAACTCGATTGAGGAATTGGAGAGCTGAGTTTGAATTCCAGTTGTGTTCATTACATTCACTTATATGATAATACCCAGGGGAAAGTTATGAATCTAAATCTTTTTCTATTATTATGTGTGCTTATCAAGAGGCATTGTATAATGATTTTCAACTCGGATTGAGGAATTGAGAGCTGAGTTTGACTCCAGTTGTGTTCATTACATTCACTTATATGATAATACCCAGGGGAAAGTTAAGAATCTAAATCTTTTTTTTTTCCTAGTTATTATGTGTGCTTATCAAGAGGCATTTTTAAGTAATGATTTTCCTCGGATTGAGGAACTGAGAGCTGAGTTTGAATTCCAAAGCAAGTCTATTACATTCACTTATATGATAATGACCAGGAAAGTTATGAATCTAAATCTTTTTTTTTTTCCTAGTTATTATGTGTGCTTATCAAGAGGCATTTTTAAGTAATGATTTTCAACTCGGATTGAGGAATTGGAGAGCTGAGTTTGAATTCCAGTTGTGTTCATTACATTCACTTATATGATAATACCCAGGGGAAAGTTATGAATCTAAATCTTTTTTTTTTTTCTAGTTATTATGTGTGCTTATCAAGAGGCATTTTTAAGTAATGATTTTCAACTTTGATTGAGGAATTGGAGAGCTGAGTTTGAATTCCAGTTGTGTTCATTACATTCACTTATATGATAATACTCCAGGGAAAGTTATGAATCTAAATCTTTTTTTTTTCTAGTTATTATGTGTGCTTATCAAGAGGCATTTTTAAGTAATGATTTTCAACTCGGATTGGAGGGAATTGGAGAGCTGAGTTTGAATTCAGTTGTGTTCATTACATTCACTTATATGATAATACCCAGGGAAAGTTATGAATCTAAATCTTTTTTTTTTTTTCTAGTTATTATGTGTGCTTATCAAGAGGCATTTTTAAGTAATGATTTTCAACTCCTAGATTGAGGAATTGGAGAGCTGGAGTTTGAATTCCAGTTGTGTTCATTACATTCACTTATATGATAATACCCAGGGGAAAGTGTGAATCTAAATCTTTTTTTTTCTAGTTATTATGTGTGCTTATCAAGAGGCATTTTTAAGTAATGATTTTCAACTCGGATTGAGGAATTGGAGAGCTGAGTTTGAATTCCAGTTGTGTTCATTACATTCACTTATATGATAATACCCAGGGGAAAGTTATGAATCTAAATCTTTTTTTTTTCCTAGTTATTATGTGTGCTTATCAAGAGGCATTTTTAAGTAATGATTTTCAACTCGGATTGAGGAATTGGAGAGCTGAGTTTGAATTCCAGTTGTGTTCATTACATTCACTTTTCTATATGTTTAGATAAATGCCAGGGTGTTACATCCAGAGCCTTTTTTTTTTTCCTAGTTATTATGTGGCTATCAAGAGCACTTTTAAGTAATGATTTTCAACTCGGATTGAGGAATTGGAGAGCTGAGTTTGAATTCCAGTTGTGTTCATTACATTCACTTATATGATAATACCCAGGGGAAAGTTATGAATCTAAATCTTTTTTTTTTCCTAGTTATTATGTGCTTATCAAGAGGCATTTTTAAGTAATGATTTTCAACTCGGATTGAGGAATTGGAGAGCTGAGTTTGAATTCCAGTTGTGTTCATTATATTCACTTATATGATAATACCCAGGGGAAAGTTATGAACGAAATCTTTTTTTTTTCCTAGTTATTATGTGTGCTTATCAAGAGGCATTTTTAAGTAATGATTTTCAACCTCGGATTGAGGAATTGGAGAGCTGAGTTTGAATTCCAGTTGTGTTCATTACATTCACTTATATGATAATACCCAGGGGAAAGTTATGAATCTAAACTTTTTTTTTTCCTAGTTATTATGTGTGCTTATCAAGAGGCATTTTTAAGTAATGATTTTCAACTCGGATTGAGGAATTGGAGAGCTGAGTTTGAATTCCAGTTGTGTTCATTACATTCACTTATATGATAATACCCAGGAAAGTTATGAATCTAAATCTTTTTTTTTCCTAGTTATTATGTGTGCTTATCAAGAGGCATTTTTAAGTAATGATTTTCAACTCGGATTGAGGAATTGGAGAGCTGAGTTTGAATTCCAGTTGTGTTCATTTACATTCACTTATATGATAATACCCAGGAAAGTTATGAATCTAAATCTTTTTTTTTTCCTAGTTATTATGTGTGCTTATCAAGAGGCATTTTTAAGTAATGATTTTCAACTCGGATTGAGGAATTGGAGAGCTGAGTTTGACTCCAGTTGTGTTCATTACATTCACTTATATGATAATACCCAGGGGAAAGTTATGAATCTAAATCTTTTTTTTTTTCCTAGTTATTATGTGTGCTTATCAAGAGGCATTTTTAAGTAATGATTTTCAACTCGGATTGAGGAATTGAGAGCTGAGTTTGAATTCCAGTTGTGTTCATTACATTCACTTATATGATAATACCCAGGGGAAAGTTATGAATCTAAATCTTTTTTTTTCCTAGTTATTATGTGTGCTTATCAAGAGGCATTTTTAAGATAATGATTTTCAACTCGGATTGAGGAATTGGAGAGCTGAGTTTGCTCCAGTTGTGTCTATTACATTCACTTATATGATAATACCCAGTGGGAAAGTTATGAATCTAAATCTTTTTTTTTTCCTAGTTATTATGTGTGCTTATCAAGAGGCATTTTAAGTAATGATTTTCAACCTCGGATTGAGGAATTGGAGAGCTTTGAGTTTGAATTCCAGTTGTGTTCATTACATTCACTTATATGATAATACCCAGGGGAAAGTTATGAATCTAAATCTTTTTTTTTTTTCCTAGTTATTATGTGTGCTTATCAAGAGGCATTTTTAAGTAATGATTTTCAACTCGGATTGAGGAATTGGAGAGCTGAGTTTGAATTTCCAGTTGTGTTCATTACATTCACTTATATGATAATACCCAGGGGAAAGTTAAGAATCTAAATCTTTTTTTTTTCCTAGTTATTATGTGTGCTTATCAAGAGGCATTTTTAAGTAATGATTTTTAACCTGGATTATGAATTGAGAGCTGAGTTTGAATTCCAGTTGTGTTCATTTACATTCACTTATATGATAATACCCAGGGAAAGTTATGAATCTAAATCTTTTTTTTTTTTCAGTTATTATGTGTGCTTATCAAGAGGCATTTTTAAGTAATGATTTTCAACTGATTGGAGGAATTGGAGAGTTGAGTTTGACTCAGTTGTGTTCATTACATTCACTTATATGATAACACCAGGGAAAGTTATGAATCTAAATCTTTTTTTTTTCCTAGTTATTATGTGTGCTTATCAAGAGGCATTTTTAAGTAATATTTTAACTCGGATTGAGGAATTGGAGAGCTGAGTTTGAATGCAGTTGTGTTCATTATCTACTTATATGATAATACCCAGGGTGCCAGTGAATCTAAATCTTTTTTTCCAGTTATTATGTGTGCTTATCAAGAGACAAGTAATGATTTTCAACTGATTGAGGAAACTGGAGAGCTGAGTCGCATCTAGTTGTGTTCATTACATTCACTTATATGATAATACCCAGGGAAAGTTATGAATTCAAATCTTTTTTTCCTAGTTATTATGTGCTTATCAAGAGGCATTTTTATAATGATTTTCAACTCGGATTGAGGAATTGGAGAGCTGAGTTTGAATTCCAGTTGTGTTCATTACATTCACTTATATGATAATACCCAGGGGAAAGTTATGAATCTAAATCTTTTTTTTTCCTAGTTATTATGTGTGCTTATCAAGAGTATTTTTAAGTAATGATTTTCAACCTGGATTGAGGAATTGGAGAGCTGAGTTTCTGAATTCCAGTTGTGTTCATTACATTCACTTATATGATAATACCCAGGGGAAAGTTATGAATCTAAATCTTTTTTTTTCCTAGTTATTATGTGTGCTTATCAAGAGGCATTTTTAAGTAATGATTTTCAATCCTGGATTGAGGAATTGGAGAGCTGAGTTTGAATTCCAGTTGTGTTCATTACATTCACTTATACATAATACCTCAGGTAAGTTATGAATCTAAATCTTTTTTTTTTCCTAGTTATTATGTGTGCTTATCAAGAGGCATTTTTAAGTAAATGATTTTCAACTCGGATTGAGGAATTGAGAGCTGAGTTTGACTCCAGTTGTGTTCATTATATTCACTTATATGATAATACCATCTAGGAAAGTTAGAATCTAAATCTTTTTTTCCCAGTTATTATGTGTGCTTATCAAGAGGCATTTTTGCTAATGATTTTCAACTCGGATTGAGGAATTGGAGAGCTGAGTTTGAATTCCAGTTGTGTTCATTACATTCACTTATATGATAATACCCAGGGGAAAGTTATGAATCTAAATCTTTTTTTTTTCCTCAGTTATTATGTGCATATCAAGAGGCATTTTTAAGTAATGATTTTCAACTCGGATTGAGGAATTGAGAGCTGAGTTTGACTTCCAGTTGTGTTCATTGCATTCACTTATATGATAATACCCAGGGAAAGTTATGAATCTAAATCTTTTTTTTCCTAGTTATTATGTGTGCTTATCAAGAGGCATTTTTAAGTAATGATTTTCAACTCGGATTGAGGAATTGGAGAGCTGAGTTTGAATTCCAGTTGTGTTCATTACATTCACTTATATGATAATACCCAGGGGAAAGTTATGAATCTAAATCTTTTTTTTCCAGTTATTATGTGTGCTTATCAAGAGGCATTTTTAAGTAATGATTTTCAACTCGGATTGAGGAATTGGAGAGCTGAGTTTGACTCCAGTTGTGTTCATTACATTCACTTATATGATAATACCCAGGGAAAGTTATGAATCTAAATCTTTTTTTTCTAGTTATTATGTGTGCTTATCAAGAGTACTTTTAAGTAACAGATTTTTCAACCTGGATTGAGGAATTGGGAGAGCTGAGTTTGGCTCCAGTTGTGTTCATTACATTCACTTATATGATAATACCCAGGGGAAAGTTATGAATTCCAAATCTTTTTTTTTTCTAGTTATTATGTGCTATCAAATATATTTTTAAGTAATGATTTTCAACCTCGGATTGAGGAATTTGAGAGCTGAGTTTAATCTCAGTTGTGTTCATTACATTCACTTATATGATAATACCCAGGGGAAAGCAGGAATTTAAATCTTTTTTTTTCCTAGTTATTATGTGTGCTTATCAAGAGGTATTTTAAGTAATGATTTTCAACTCGGATTGAGGAATTGGAGAGCTGAGTTTGAATTCCAGTTGTGTTCATTACATTCACTTATATGATAATACCCAGGGAAAGTTAAGAATCTAAATCTTTTTTTTTCTTATTATTATGTGTGCTTATCAAGAGGCATTTTTAAGTAATGATTTTCAACTCGATTTGGAGGAATTGGAGAGCTGAGTTTGAATTCCAGTTGTGTTCATTACATTCACTTATATATGATAATACCCAGGGGAAAGTTATGAATCTAAATTTTTTTTTTTTCTAGTTATTATGTGTGCTTATCAAGAGGCATTTTTAAGTAATGATTTTCAACTCGGATTGAGGAATTGAGAGCTGAGTTTGATCAGTTGTGTTCATTACATTCACTTATAAGGATAGCATCAGGAAAGCAGAATCTAAATCTTTTTTTTTTTCTAGTTATG
>JBBBDQ010015231.1:0-11532 GCA_037127315.1 Ascarosepion bandense
GTTCATTACATTCACTTATATGATAATACCTAGGAAAGTTATGAATCTAAATCTTTTTTTTTCTAGTTATTATAAAGCATTTGGCAGGCATTTTTAAGTAATGATTTTCAACCTCGGATTGAGGAATTGGAGAGCTGAGTTTAATTCATTTGAGTTCATTACATTCACTTATATGATAATACTCCTAGGAAAGTTATGAATCTAAATCTTTTTTTTTTCAGTTATTATGTGTGCTTATCAAGAGGCATTTTTAAGTAATGATTTTCAACTTTGGATTGAGGAATTGAGAGCTGAGTTTGAATTTGAAGTTGTGTTCATTACATTCACTTATATGATAATACCTAGGAAAGTTATGAATCTAAATCTTTTTTTTTTCTCTAGTTATTATGTGTGCTTTATCAAGAGGCATTTTTAAGTAATGATTTTCAACTCGGATTGAGGAATTGGAGAGCTGAGTTTGAATTCCATTTGAGTTCATTACATTCACTTATAAGGATAATACCCAGGAAAGTTATGAATCTAAATCTTTTTTTCAGTTATTATGTGTGCTTATCAAGAGGCATTTAAGTAATGATTTTCAAATTTGGATTGGAGGAATTGGAGAGCTGAGTTTGGACGATTTGAGTTCATTGCATTCACTTATATGATAATACCCAGGGGAAAGTTATGAATCTAAATCTTTTTTTTTTCTAGTTATTATGTGTGCTTATCAAGAGGCATTTTTAAGTAATGATTTTCAACTCGGATTGAGGAATTGAGAGCTGAGTTTGAATTCCAGTTGTGTTCATTACATTCACTATATGATAATACCCAGGGAAAGTTATGAATCTAAATCTTTTTTTTCTAGTTATTAAGGGGAAGCTATCAAGAGGCATTTTTAAGTAATGATTTTCAACTCGGATTGAGGAATTGGAGAGCTGAGTTTGACTTCCATTTGAGTTCATTACATTCACTCTTCATATGATAATACCCAGGGGAAAGTTATGAATCTAAATCTTTTTTTTTTTCTAGTTATTATGTGTGCTTATCAAGAGGCATTTTTAAGTAATGATTTTCAACTGATTGAGGAATTGAGCTGAGTTTGAATTTCATTTGAGTTCATTACATTCACTTATATGATAATACCCAGGGGAAAGTTATGAATCTAAATCTTTTTTTTTTCTAGTTATTATGTGTGCTTATCAAGAGGCATTTTTAAGTAATGATTTTCAACTCGGATTGAGGAATGTTGAGAGCTGAGTTTGAATTCCAGTTGTGTTCATTACATTCACTTATATGATAATACCCAGGGGAAAGTTATGAATCTAAATCTTTTTTTTTTTCTAGTTATTATGTGTGCTTATCAAGAGGCATTTTAAGTAATGATTTTCAACTCGGATTGAGGAATTGGAGAGCTGAGTTTGAATTTCCATTTGAGTTCATTACATTCACTTATATGATAATACCCAGGGAAAGTTATGAATCTAAATCTTTTTTTCTAGTTATTATGTGTGCTTATCAAGAGGCATTTTTAAGTAATGATTTTCAACTCGGATTGAGGAATTGGAGAGCTGAGTTTGAATTCCATTTGAGTTCATTACATTCACTTATATGATAATACCCAGGGGAAAGTTAGTGAATCTAAATCTTTTTTTTTTTCTAGTTATTATGTGTGCTTATCAAGAGGCATTTTTAAGTAATGATTTTCAACTCGATTGGAGGAATTGAGAGCTGAGTTTGAATTCCATTTGAGTTCATTACATTCACTTATATGATAATACCCAGGGGAAAGTTATGAATCTAAATCTTTTTTTTTTCTAGTTATTATGTGTGCTTATCAAGAGGTATTTTAAGTAATGATTTTCAACCGGATTGAGGAATTGGAGAGCTGAGTTTGAATTCCAGTTGTGTTCATTACATTCACTTATATGATAATACCCAGGGGAAAGTTATGAATCTAAATCTTTTTTTTTTTTTCTAGTTATTATGTGTGCTTATCAAGAGGCATTTTTAAGTAATGATTTTCAACTCCGGATTGGAGGAATTGGAGAGCTGAGTTTGAATTCCATTTGAGTTCATTACATTCACTTATATGATAATACCCAGGGGAAAGTTATGAATCTAAATCTTTTTTTTTTTCTAGTTATTATGTGTGCTTATCAAGAGGCATTTTTAAGTAATGATTTTCAACTCGGATTGAGGAATTGGAGAGCTGAGTTTGACTCCATTTGAGTTCATTACATTCACTTATATGATAATACCCAGGGGAAAGTTATGAATCTAAATCTTTTTTTTTTCTAGTTATTATGTGTGCTTATCAAGAGGCATTTTTAAGTAATGATTTTCAACTCGGATTGAGGAATTGGAGAGCTGAGTTTGATTCCATTTGAGTTCATTACATTCACTTATATGATAATACCCAGGGGAAAGTTATGAATCTAAATCTTTTTTTTTTCTAGTTATTATGTGTGCTTATCAAGAGGCATTTTTAAGTAATGATTTTCAACTCGGATTGAGGAATTGGAGAGCTGAGTTTGAATTCCATTTGAGTTCATTACATTCACTTATATGATAATACCCAGGGGAAAGTTATGAATCTAAATCTTTTTTTTTTTCTAGTTATTATGTGCTTATCAAGAGGCATTTTTAAGTAATGATTTTCAACTCGGATTGAGGAATTGGAGAGCTGAGTTTGAATTCCATTTGAGTTCATTACATTCACTTATATAATACCTAGGAAAGTTATGAATCTAAATCTTTTTTTTTTTCTAGTTATTGTTATGTGTGTGCTTATCAAGAGGCATTTTTAAGTAATGATTTTTCAACTCGGATTGAGGAATTGGAGAGCTGAGTTTGAATTCCATTTGAGTTCATTACATTCACTTTATGTATGATAATACCCAGGGGAAAGTTATGAATCTAAATCTTTTTTTTTCTAGTTATTATGTGTGCTTATCAAGAGGCATTTTTAAGTAATGATTTTCAACTCGGATTGAGGAATTGGAGAGTTGAGTTTGAATTCCATTTGAGTTCATTACATTCACTTATATGATAATACCCAGGGGAAAGTTATGAATCTAAATCTTTTTTTTTTTTCTAGTTATGTGTGCTTATCAAGAGGCATTTTTAAGTAATGATTTTCAACTCGGATTGAGTGAAATTGGAGAGCTGAGTTTGAATTCCATTTGAGTTCATTACATTCACTTATATGATAATACCCAGGGGAAAGTTATGAATCTAAATCTTTTTTTTTTTCTAGTTATTATGTGTGCTTATCAAGAGGCATTTTTAAGTAACATTTTCAACCTCGGATTGAGGAATTGGAGAGCTGAGTTTGAATTCCAGTTGTGTTCATTACATTCACTTATATGATAATACCCAGGGGAAAGTTATGAATCTAAATCTTTTTTTTTCTAGTTATTATGTGTGCTTATCAAGAGGCATTTTTAAGTAATGATTTTCAACTCGGATTGAGGAATTGGAGAGCTGAGTTTGAATTCCATTTGAGTTCATTACATTCACTTATATGATAATACCCAGGGAAAGTTATGAATCTAAATCTTTTTTTTTTTCTAGTTATGTGTGCTTATCAAGAGGCATTTTTAAGTAATGATTTTCAACTCGGATTGAGGAATTGAGAGCTGAGTTTGAATTCCATTTGAGTTCATTACATTCACTTATATGATAATACCCAGGGAAAGTTATGAATCTAAATCTTTTTTTTTTCTTAGTTATTATGTGTGCTTATCAAGAGGCATTTTTAAGTAATGATTTTCAACTCGGATTGAGGAATTGAGAGCTGAGTTTGAATTCATTTGAGTTCATTACATTCACTTATATGATAATACCTAGGGGAAAGTTATGAATCTAAATCTTTTTTTTTTTCTAGTTATTATGTGTGCTTATCAAGAGGCATTTTTAAGTAATGATTTTCAACTCGGATTGAGGAATTGGAGAGCTGAGTTTGAATTCCATTTGAGTTCATTACATTCACTTATATGATAATACCCAGGGGAAAGTTATGAATCTAAATCTTTTTTTTCTAGTTATTATGTGTGCTTATCAAGAGGCATTTTTAAGTAATGATTTTCAACTCGGATTGAGGAATTGGAGAGCTGAGTTTGAATCTCCATTTGAGTTCATTACATTCACTTATATGATAATACCCAGGGGAAAGTTATGAATCTAAATCTTTTTTTTTTCTAGTTATGTGTGCTTATCAAGAGGCATTTTTAAGTAATGATTTTCAACTCGGATTGAGGAATTGGAGAGCTGAGTTTGAATTCCAGTTGTGTTCATTACATTCACTTATATGATAATACCCAGGAAAGTTATGAATCTAAATCTTTTTTTTTTCTAGTTATTATGTGTGCTTATCAAGAGGCATTTTTAAGTAATGATTGGTCCTCGGATTGAGGAATTGGAGAGCTGAGTTTGAATTCCAGTTGTGTTCATTACATTCACTTATATGATAATACCCAGGGGAAAGTTATGAATCTAAATCTTTTTTTTTTCTAGTTATTATGTGTGCTTATCAAGAGGCATTTTTAAGTAATGATTTTCAACTCGGATTGAGGAATTGGAGAGCTGAGTTTGAATTCCATTTGAGTTCATTACATTCACTTATATGATAATACCCAGGGGAAAGTTATGAATCTAAATCTTTTTTTTTTTCTAGTTATTATGTGTGTGCTTATCAAGAGGCATTTTGGCATGATTTTCAACTCGGATTGAGGAATTGGAGAGCTGAGTTTGAATTCCATTTGAGTTCATTACATTCACTTATATGATAATACCCAGGGGAAAGTTAAGAATCTAAATCTTTTTTTTTTTCTAGTTATTATGTGCTTATCAAGAGGCATTTTTAAGTAATGATTTTCAACTCGGATTGAGGAATTGGAGAGCTGAGTTTGAATTCCATTTGAGTTCATTACATTCACTTATATGATAATACCCAGGGGAAAGTTATGAATCTAAATCTTTTTTTTTTTCTAGTTATTATGTGTGTTTATCAAGAGGCATTTTTAAGTAATGATTTTCAACTCGGATTGAGGAATTGGAGAGCTGAGTTTGAATTTCCAGTTGTGTTCATTACATTCACTTATATGATAATACCCAGGGGAAAGTTATGAATCTAAATCTTTTTTTTTTCTAGTTATTGTGCTTATCAAGAGGCATTTTTAAGTAATGATTTTCAACTCGGATTGAGGAATTGGAGAGCTGAGTTTGAATTCATTTGAGTTCATTACATTCACTTATATGATAATACCCAGGGGAAAGTTATGAATCTAAATCTTTTTTTTTTTCTTAGTTATTATGTGTGCTTATCAAGAGGCATTTTTAAGTAATGATTTTCAACTCGGATTGAGGAATTGGAGAGCTGAGTTTGAATTCCATTTGAGTTCATTAGCATTCACTTATATGATAATACCCAGGGGAAAGTTATGAATCTAAATCTTTTTTTTTTTTTCTAGTTATTATGTGCTTATCAAGAGGCATTTTTAAGTAGTCAGATTTTCAACTCGGATTGAGGAATTGGAGAGCTGAGTTTGACTCCATTTGAGTTCATTACATTCACTTATATGATAATACCCAGGGAAAGTTATGAATCTGGAATCTTTTTTTTTTTTCTAGTTATTATGTGTGCTTATCAAGAGGTATTTTTAAGTAATGATTTTCAACTCACTGAGGAATTGGAGAGCTGAGTTTGAATTCCATTTGAGTTCATTACATTCACTTATATGATAATACCCAGGGGAAAGTTATGAATCTAAATCTTTTTTTTTTTCTAGTTATTATGTGCTTATCAAGAGGCATTTTTAAGTAATGATTTTCAACTCGGATTGAGGAATTGGAGGAGCTGAGTTTGAATTCCATTTGAGTTCATTACATTCACTTATATGATAATACCCAGGGGAAAGTTATGAATCTAAATCTTTTTTTTTCTAGTTATTATGTAGGCTTATCAAGAGGCATTTTTAAGTAATGATTTTCAACTCGGATTGAGGAATTGGAGAGCTGAGTTTTAATCTCCAGTTGTGTTCATTACATTCACTTATATGATAATACCCAGGGGAAAGTTATGAATCTAAATCTTTTTTTTTTCTAGTTATTATGTGTGCTTATCAAGAGGCATTTTAAGTAATGATTTTCAACTCGGATTGAGGAATTGGAGAGCTGAGTTTCTTAATTCCAGTTGTAACTATTACATTCACTTATATGATAATACCTAGGAAAGTTATGAATCTAAATCTTTTTTTTTTCTAGTTATTATGTGCTTATCAAGAGGCATTTTTAAGTAATGATTTTCAACTCGGATTGAGGAATTGGAGAGCTGAGTTTGAATTCCAGTTGTGTTCATTACATTCACTTATATGATAATACCCAGGGGAAAGTTATGAATCTAAATCTTTTTTTTTTTCTAGTTATTATGTGTGCTTATCAAGAGGCATTTTGGCAATGATTTTCAACTCGGATTGAGGAATTGGAGAGCTGAGTTTGAATTCCATTTGAGTTCATTACATTCACTTATATGATAATACCCAGGTTATGAATCTAAATCTTTTTTTTTTTCTAGTTATTATGTGTGCTTATCAAGAGGCATTTTAAGTAATGATTTTCAACTCGGATTGAGGAATTGAGAGCTGAGTTTTAATTCTGTTGTGTTCATTACATTCACTTATATGATAATACCCAGGGGAAAGTTATGAATCTAAATCTTTTTTTCTAAAGGCTATGTGTGCTTATCAAGAGGCATTTTTAAGTAATGATTTTCAACTCGGATTGAGGAATTGGAGAGCTGAGTTTTGATTCCAGTTGTGTTCATTACATTCACTTATATGATAATACCCAGGGGAAAGTTATGAATCTAAATCTTTTTTTTTTTCTAGTTATTATGTGTGCTTATCAAGAGGCATTTTTAAGTAATGATTTTCAAATTTGATTGAGGAACTGGAGAGCTGAGTTTTAATTCCAGTTGTGTTCATTACATTCACTTATATGATAATACCCAGGGGAAAGTTATGAATCTAAATCTTTTTTTTTTTCTAGTTATTATGTGTGCTTATCAAGAGGCATTTTTAAGTAATGATTTTCAACCTCGGATTGAGGAATTGAGAGCTGAGTTTGAATTCCAGTTGTGTCTGGCCATATTCACTTATATGATAATACCCAGGGGAAAGTTATGAATCTAAATCTTTTTTTTTCTAGTTATTATGTGTGCTTATCAAGAGGCATTTTTAAGTAATGATTTTCAACTCGGATTGAGGAATTGGAGAGCTGAGTTTTACTCCAGTTGTGTTCATTACATTCACTTATATGATAATACCCAGGGGAAAGTTATGAATCTAAATCTTTTTTTTTTTCTAGTTATTATGTGTGCTTATCAAGAGGCATTTTTAAGTAATGATTTTCAACTCGGATTGAGGAATTGGAGAGCTGAGTTTTATTTCAGTTGTGTTCATTACATTCACTTATATGATAATACCCAGGGGAAAGTTATGAATCTAAATCTTTTTTTTTCTAGTTATTATGTGTGCTTATCAAGAGGCATTTTTAAGTAATGATTTTCAACTCGGATTGAGGAATTGGAGAGCTGAGTTTTAATTCCAGTTGTGTTCATTACATTCACTTATATGATAATACCTAGGAAAGTTATGAATCTAAATCTTTTTTTTTTTCTAGTTATTATGTGTGCTTATCAAGAGGCATTTTTAAGTAATGATTTTCAACTCGGATTGAGGAATTGGAGAGCTGAGTTTTAATTCCAGTTGTATTCATTATATTCACTTATATGATAATACCCAGGGGAAAGTTATGAATCTAAATCTTTTTTTTTTTCTAGTTATTATGTGTGCTTATCAAGAGGCATTTTTAAGTAATGATTTTCAACTCGGATTGAGGAATTGGAGGAGCTGAGTTTTAATTCCAGTTGTGTTCATTACATTCACTTATATGATAATACCCAGGGGAAAGTTATGAATCTAAATCTTTTTTTTTTTTCTAGTTATTATGTGTGCTTATCAAGAGGCATTTTTAAGTAATGATTTTCAACTCGGATTGAGGAATTGAGAGCTGAGTTTTAATTCCAGTTGTGTTCATTACATTCACTTATATGATAATACCCAGGGGAAAGTTATGAATCTAAATCTTTTTTTTTTTCTAGTTATGTGTGCTTATCAAGAGGCATTTTTAAGTAATGATTTTCAACTCGGATTGAGGAATTGGAGAGCTGAGTTTGACTCCCATTTGAGTTCATTACATTCACTTATATGATAATACCCAGGGGAAAGTTATGAATCTAAATCTTTTTTTTTTCTAGTTATGTGTGCTTATCAAGAGGCATTTTTAAGTAATGATTTTCAACTCGGATTGAGGAATTGGAGAGCTGAGTTTTAATTCCAGTTGTGTTCATTACATTCACTTATATGATAATACCCAGGGGAAAGTTATGAATCTAAATCTTTTTTTTTTTTCTAGTTATTATGTGTGCTTATCAAGAGGCATTTTTAAGTAATGATTTTCAACTCGGATTGAGGAATTGGAGAGCTGAGTTTTAATTCCAGTTGTGTTCATTATATTCACTTATGATAATACCCAGGGGAAAGTTATGAATCTAAATCTTTTTTTTTTTCTAGTTATTATGTGTGCTTATCAAGAGGCATTTTTAAGTAATGATTTTCAACTCGGATTGAGGAATTGGAGAGCTGAGTTTTAATTCCAGTTGTGTTCATTACATTCACTTATATGATAATACCCAGGGGAAAGTTATGAATCTAAATCTTTTTTTTTTTTCTAGTTATTATGTGTGCTTATCAAGAGGCATTTTTAAGTAATGATTTTCAACTCGGATTGAGGAATTGGAGAGCTGAGTTTTATACCCAGTTGTGTTCATTACATTCACTTATATGATAATACCCAGGGGAAAGTTATGAATCTAAATCTTTTTTTTTTCTAGTTATTATGTGCTTATCAAGAGGCATTTTTAAGTACGATTTTCAACTCGGATTGAGGAATTGGAGAGCTGAGTTTGAATTCCAGTTGTGTTCATTACATTCACTTATATGATAATACCCAGGGGAAAGTTATGAATCTAAATCTTTTTTTTTTTCTAGTTATTATGTGTGCTTATCAAGAGGCATTTTTAAGTAATGATTTTCAACCTTTGATTGAGGAATTGGAGAGCTGAGTTTTAATTCCAGTTGTGTTCATTACATTCACTTATATGATAATACCCAGGGGAAAGTTATGAATCTAAATCTTTTTTTTTTTCTAGTTATTATGTGTGCTTATCAAGAGGCATTTTTAAGTAATGATTTTCAACTCGGATTGAGGAATTGGAGAGCTGAGTTTGAATTCCAGTTGTGTTCATTACATTCACTTATATGATAATACCCAGGGGAAAGTTATGAATCTAAATCTTTTTTTTTTTCTAGTTATTATGTGTGCTTATCAAGAGGCATTTTTAAGTAATGATTTTCAACTCGGATTGAGGAATTGGAGAGTTGAGTTTGAATTCCATTTGAGTTCATTACATTCACTTATATGATAATACCCAGGGGAAAGTTATGAATCTAAATCTTTTTTTTTTTCTAGTTATTATGTGTGCTTATCAAGAGGCATTTTTAAGTAATGATTTTCAACTCGGATTGAGGAATTGAGAGCTGAGTTTGAATTCCATTTGAGTTCATTACATTCACTTATGATAATACCCAGGGGAAAGTTATGAATCTAAATCTTTTTTTTTTTCTAGTTATTATGTGCTTATCAAGAGGCATTTTTAAGTAATGATTTTCAACTCGGATTGAGGAATTGGAGAGCTGAGTTTGAATTCCATTTGAGTTCATTACATTCACTTATATGATAATACCCAGGGGAAAGTTATGAATCTAAATCTTTTTTTTTTTCTAGTTATTATGTGTGCTTATCAAGAGGCATTTTTAAGTAATGATTTTCAACTCGGATTGAGGAATTGGAGAGCTGAGTTTGAATTCCAGTTGTGTTCATTACATTCACTTATATGATAATACCCAGGGGAAAGTTATGAATCTAAATCTTTTTTTTTTTTCTAGTTATTATGTGTGCTTATCAAGAGGCATTTTTAAGTAATGATTTTCAACTCGATTGAGGAATTGGAGAGCTGAGTTTGAATTCCAGTTGTGTTCATTACATTCACTTATATGATAATACCCAGGGAAAGTTATGAATCTAAATCTTTTTTTTTTTTCTAGTTATTATGTGTGCTTATCAAGAGGCATTTTTAAGTAATGATTTTCAACTCGGATTGAGGAATTGGAGAGCTGAGTTTGAATTCCAGTTGTGTTCATTACATTCACTTATATGATAATACCCAGGGGAAAGTTATGAATCTAAATCTTTTTTTTTTTCTAGTTATTATGTGTGCTTATCAAGAGGCATTTTTAAGTAATGATTTTCAACTCGGATTGAGGAATTGGAGAGCTGAGTTTGAATTCCAGTTGTGTTCATTACATTCACTTATATGATAATACCCAGGAAAGTTATGAATCTAAATCTTTTTTTTTTTCTAGTTATTATGTGTGCTTATCAAGAGGCATTTTTAAGTAATGATTTTCTGAACTTGGATTTAGGAATTGAGAGCTGAGTTTGAATTTCCAGTTGTGTTCATTACATTCACTTATATGATAATACCCAGGAAAGTTATGAATCTAAATCTTTTTTTTTTTCTAGTTATTATGTGTGCTTATCAAGAGGCATTTTTAAGTAATGATTTTCAACTCGGATTGAGGAATTGGAGAGCTGAGTTTGGTTCCAGTTGTGTTCATTACATTCACTTATATGATAATACCCAGGGGAAAGTTATGAATCTAAATCTTTTTTTTTTTCTAGTTATTATGTGTGCTTATCAAGAGGCATTTTTAAGTAATGATTTTCAACTCGGATTGAGGAATTGGAGAGCTGAGTTTGAATTCCAGTTGTGTTCATTACATTCACTTATATGACAATACCCAGGGGAAAGTTATGAATCTAAATCTTTTTTTTTTTTCTAGTTATTATGTGTGCTTATCAAGAGGCATTTTTAAGTAATGATTTTCAACTCGGATTGAGGAATTGGAGAGCTGAGTTTGAATTCCAGTTGTGTTCATTACATTCACTTATATGATAATACCCAGGGGAAAGTTATGAATCTAAATCTTTTTTTTTTCTAGTTATTATGTGTGCTTATCAAGAGGCATTTTTAAGTAATGATTTTCAATTTCATTGAGGAATTGGAGAGCTGAGTTTGAATTCCATTTGAGTTCATTACATTCACTTATATGATAATACCCAGGGGAAAGTTATGAATCTAAATCTTTTTTTTTTTCTAGTTATTATGTGTGCTTATCAAGAGGCATTTTTAAGTAATGATTTTCAACTCGGATTGAGGAATTGAGAGCTGAGTTTGAATTCCATTTGAGTTCATTGCATTCACTTATATGATAATACCCAGGGGAAAGTTATGAATCTAAATCTTTTTTTTTTCTAGTTATTATGTGTGCTTATCAAGAGGCATTTTTGATAATGATTTTCAACTGG
>JBBBDQ010015237.1:0-10265 GCA_037127315.1 Ascarosepion bandense
ATATAAGATGACCCAGCCGAGAATGAAAACAGGACAAAAATAACAATGGACAATGGGAATCTCCATTCGGATCATAACAAAAGTAATGGAGCAGGAACAGGCTAGGACAAACACATTCACTCACATTAACTAGGCACAAAAAAGACGTCTTACCTTAACCACGGGAGGGGTTCCAAAGGAATCCACCCGATGCAACTAACAGATCTAAAAGAGAAAATCAAGGCATAGCCCCGGTCACGCGAACCAGGCTCGCCACCATCTTCCCTTTCGTGAATATCGGGAACGGCCGTTTTCGTTCGGTTCTAATCTTAATTTTGAGCTGGTGCTCAAAATATCGGATCAGATCCTGATCCGAAAGGGCGAGCCGCGCAAGACTTCCTCCAGACACGTCATCCCGATCACCATTCGTGACCGTGGCGACGAGAAACACCGTCACTTCACTCCCACGATGCAGGGCGACACATTGTCCACAGCGTATGCGCGATCAATGAGCACAAGCTCCCGCGGCGCGGCCACCGAGCAGTCAACTCGCCGACACGCGCCCCGCAACGGGCGAACGCGCGAACAATGGAAGAAGGCGTGCGCAGGGCGTCTCCTTAATTCCAAGGACGCAACGGTTACACAATCTGGCAAAATCCGCCGGGCCAGTACGAAACGCTTGTCGTTGAGAGACAAGTACATTCGAGCCAAATGTAGGTCGGAAAACTCAGAGTTTGAGCCAATCCGCACCTGGCGCTTAGGGCAATGAGCGATATACTCTCTCGACATACCGGGAAACTTACTCCACAGTTCCGACTCCTTCGGCGCCCTCCACTAATCCCCGATGAGAAGATTCCTACCTAAGGCCGTGAAAGGTCACTGGACCATGGGAATGACCCGAAGGGCGTAGTGATCAATTTCGTCGAAACGGGAATTTCGGTCGCCCCAAGGCTATTCGCTGATCCCCTTGGAGCAGGGAGTGATAGTGAGGCTGGGGAACATGTCCTCTTACACCCCAAGCAATAGATCTTCCTCCAACGCGCGCCTGAGGCCAACCTCCAGAGAGCGAGCACGTGGCTCCTCAAGTGTGGCCCAGACCCCCTTGACGAGGACGGAGGCGGCAATTCCTTTGTCGACCATATTGTTTGCGTCCTCTCCAAAGACAGGAGAATAGCAAACGCTCGAGCGCCTTCTCATGATCGTCACAAAGAGAGATACAGACAGTAAAGGATGGGAAAAAGTATGTATTACACACACTCCGCCAGAACCCTTCACGGAGAGACTCCGTCGACGCCAAATCTCGACCGACGCGCCGACCGCACTGTACTTCTGACCCGGTTTTTCTCCCAACTGTAGTCCGGACCGAACCAAACTCCGAGGAGCGACCGGCCGTCCGTCCGAGTCGAAGGGCGGAGGAAACACCCTTCCAGGCACCTAACCGCAAGCCGGACGACTTGTCGCGGTCTGGTCGGCCCTGTTACCTGTTCCAATGCCGTTCCAGCGCCTTCCATGCCCTTATGTCCCTGCGGGAAGGTACAAGGTCGTTACGTCATCGACGTGCACAGCGAAGCCCTGGCTCGAGCTCCACCAGGGACGTAGTTCCACGCAGGACCGGACTGCACGTCTCGTCCCTTAGCCGGCGAAGGGCTCCAACGCCGGGACGGCAGGAAGGCGACGAGTGGACGGCCCTGTCGGACCGGCCCTGAACAGCGCGAAAGCGCCCGACAGCTTCCCCGTTCACCTGTACCACGGCGCCCGGGGGAGCGATACAGAAAGAGCTAATCCAGCGGCTGAAGTCGGGTTTGAATCCGGCAGCCTGCGAGACAGCAGCCAGGTAGCCATGGTCAATCCTATCAAATGCCGTGGACGAGTCAAATTGATCAGCGCGGCCTCTTCCTTGGCTCTTCTACACCCTCTACGATCGTGCGGATCAAGTGCAGGTTGCTCTGAATTGTTCGTCAACCACAGAACAAGTCTGATCCGGTTAACGAGACTCGGCAACTAGCTGCAGCGATTCGTCAGGATCTTGGCCAAAATCTTTAACTCTGTGTTTAGCAGAGTTATGGGCCTAACAATCATCTAATCCCGCCCAACCTTCCTGCCTTTTTACGGCGTGATCACGCCCCTGGTGATCCGACCGGGGATCAGTTGCAAAAACCAGTGGTTGAACACGACAGTCAAGAGCGAGGACGAGGTGCGACATCCTCAAGTACAATTCATAGGGCAAACCATCCGACCTGGCGACTTGCCACTGCCGGTCTTCTTCCGAAGCCGCGTAGACACTGCGTCCTCGTAATCTCCCCTTCGCAGCTAGCCGCTTCGTGGCCGAGAGAATCAGCCAAATAGCTGAAACTCCTCGTCACGGACAGGCTCCTTGATAAAACCGGTGTTCGAAATGCACCGCGGAACGCCTCTTACATGTCGTCCGGTGGACCGAAGGAGATGCACCCTCCGGGTCGCGCACTTCTCGAATGTACCGATCGCCGGCCCGACGAATTTCTTCCTTGCGCAGTTCTGCGCATATGTTCACAGCTTCGGAAGACATCTTGTAACGGCTCTAGTACCTGACCCATATAGCGCTCGCTAGTCGTGCGCCTCAGGGCCTCCCTGGCCGGGCTATCTCTGGGGATCCCCACCAGCCTCCGCCCGGGCAGAGAGTAACGCTGATGTCTTTGCCTCCGCAGCCTTATCTAATTTGAGCCGCTGGCTATATTTGGTGGCGGGCTAATGGAGTCCTTAAGGTTAACCCACCACTTATTCCCAATGACTCGCCCAATTAACGCCCGCTGAACTAGTTTTGTCAGCTGGTCACGAAAGTCCGCCTGTCCAGTAAGGACTGATTGAACTTCCAATAACCAGCCAACCTAGGCCTAAAGTCTAACACCACACGGGCACAAACGAGTTTGTGGGTCCGTGTAGCCTAGCCAGTGGAACGTTGGACATTCACAAAGTCACTATGTCGGCCACTCTCGCTAACATCCTATCCAGGTACGCAGATACCCGGGTGAAAGGCCAGTTAAGCGCCCACGTCCACGCGCCTGCTCCCATCCGGATAAGTCGACCCGGTATCTATCGACGGAACCAAATTCGTCGATCAGATCAGCCAAACCACGATCATCATTCCTCCCGCTAGCGCCCTCCCTCTATCCCATTTGGGGTTGGGATGGCATTCCAGTCCCAACTAAGATTGGCGGCGTGTTGAATGCCACATAAAGGGCTCCAACAGCCGAAAAGAGACACGCTCACCTTGCTTATTGAGCATAAACCGCAATCAGCCGGAACGACTTGCTTTTCTACTGCAATATCGGCCACGATCAGCCGGCCCTCGGCACCGACATGGACAAGGTCAACCTTCGCGTCCAGGGTACGCTTGACCAACAAAGAAACACCTCGGCTTGCCGCTCCCATATGCTGGACGGGCGTTGAAGTCGTTGAACAGCACACAAGTCGACTTTATGAAGCAAAGTGGTCTTGGATCGCAGCCGCATCCACGCCGAAGGACAAGAGGTCACGAAGCAGGCGAGCCGCCTTGCCCGATCCCTCGGGCCTTCGCATTCAAGCTGGCTATCTTAATGAGCGTCTTTCGGACGCAAAGAAAAAAACAAGAGAACATGCAACAAAGGCACTAGTCGCATACGGGGGAAGAAATCTCGGGCAGAGGGGACCCCGACGGACTGTACAAAGGGACCCTGTACCAATGTCGGACATCGTCCGCCCGTCTAGGACAATCCCGCCGACGTCGGTGGGGTATGTTAGTTTTTCTGCCACCCTATACCACCGGCAGCAGACAGAGGCGTAACCGAACCTCCCCGAACAATTTTTGCCCATTTTTTGAGCTCGGGTGTAACCATGGTGAATACATCTTTATTTTAGGATAGTGTAATTTGGCCTCTTCAATATGGTCCCTGAACCTCAGGTTACCCGGTGTTTCTAACAGGGTAATTATTCCTGGGGCTTGGGAAAGTTTGTTGGCTCTTCTGTAGAAATCCTTTAACTTTAGTTGGTTGAGGAGCAGCTTCAGAGCTTTCTCCTCTGCGAGACCACTCCTCCCTACAATATAACCCAATCCACCTTCAACAGTGCATCACCTTGAGGGAGGGCTTTCTTTTTTTGAGAGGAGTGGGAATAGGAGAAAGGGGAGGGAGAGGGTGTTACAGGCATCTGTTTTTAAAGGGATCAAATTAAAGGTTGGGGACTGGGAAGCTTTGCGCGGGGAAGAAGGTAGGCTTCTAGCTTTATCGGCATACGTGTGCCTGACCGGAGAGACCGGTACAGACGCACTTGCCAGCGTACTATATTTCCTTCTTTCGGAGCTCCTGCCTCCTCCTTCTGCTTTTTATGCCGTCCTGTTGCTCATCTTCCGCCTCTCTTCCGCGCTTCAGGGATGACGCTCTACCTCCATTGGTTCCCCCACATCCTTTTTGGGGGAGAGGGCTCTTTCCTTCCCTTGTTTGGTGGGTGATTTTATGGGAGTAGGTTCCTTTTGTTTTGGGGGTGTTTTGGCGAGTGTTTTGACAGGCGATGGAGCCTTGACCGGCACCTTGGCCGGAGAGGCATTTTGCCGCTTTTTCCTCGCCACCACCTGCCCAATCTTCCTCCTTGGCTGCCGGGCTGGTGCTGGTGAGCTTAGCTGCTTCTTTCACAGGTTGCTGTTGTTTTGGCTGGTTGAGCCAGAGGCGGATTCTTGGTCGGACGTTTTGGCGACATGTTCCGCCGCCCCACAGACCCAACAGCACGAGCTTCCTGCCTTCCACGATGATAAAGATGTTGCGGCCCCTGCAGGTGGGACGTTGGGTATTTTATCAATGTTCTCCTTTGACAGAGTCGCCTGCAGGACCATGTCACCAGTGATAAACCCGGCCTTCGACCGCAGCGAGGAGACCGCGGCTACTTTTCCACTGATGTAGAAAGCCTTCTACGTGGTCTTCTGCAATGTCCATGAGACGCCATGCAGTGTTATTTTGACCTTACGGGCACCCATGTACTCAGTCAGGAGAACTGGAGAGTTTTTTGTCTCCAGCACCAATCGACCATACGCTTAGCCTCTTCGGGTGCCCATGGGACAATCCCATATGGCATTGCTCCTCCTCGCCACGGCCCTAGCCTTGATGTTCAGTGCCTTGATAGCATCTTCAAATGTGTCTCTTGGCACTCCGATCATCTTGTGGTTTGATATCTTTAGTTGTAAAGTAATGATCCTTTTCTCTATTTCCGCCAACTGGTCCGGCACTGGGAACTAGCTCTGTGCCTTTGATATATTCCTCGTACTTGGCCTTCATCTTTTCATAATAGTCTTCATTTTTTTCGTGTTCCCCCTGTCCACCCAGAGGTAGATGGTTTGGGGGGATCCACAGGCTTAGCACTGCGGCCGTGCGGTCCTGCTGCTGATTCTTCTACTGGTACTAGTAAGGAGGGTGACTCCCGTGGCGGTAGCTGCCAGTCACCCTCTGCTTCCTCCCACCGAGGCCGTGGTGGGAGGAACGATCTCTACTGGCCCATCTGTGGCCACTGTACAAAGTGGCCGAACACCGGACTGGCTTCAGTCGTGTTCGCGCTGAAAAGCTTGCTGCTGGGGCGAGCTACTAAACTCGGGCCGGAAATCAGTGTGTCCAACACAAAGTCACCCCAATATCACGTAGGAACAAAAGCAGAACTTTGCACTTGCAACCACAACCCACAAAACAAAAGTCAGTAGGAAATGGCTGGTACTTATTTATTTGACAAAAGTACAAATTCTGGCACAAGGCCAACAAATGGGAGGAACAAAAACTTGGGTTGATGCTTCCGTAACTATCTTATACCTAGCTAATCCGATTCTGACCATACATACGTTACAATTTTCTCATTCACCATAAAATTTTGTCCATCAACACTCATACCTATCAGCACCAAAATACCACAAAATCATACCGGGGACCTAAAAACACCCCAAATGTACATAAAAATTTCTGATTTTTACAATATATACAATATCTTACAAAAATAATTGTTTATTCACAAATGACGAGTAGAGGAGGGGGAATGAAGAAACAAAAAACCCAAAACAAAACACAATTTCAAATGAATATATGTACAATGTTAGTAAGACCCAAACACCATAATTAAAGAGGCCACTGTATTCTGCCTTAAAAAAGGACAAAATCAAGCAGCTCTCTTTCTAAGGGGGCTCCTGGAGAAGCGGGGGGCAAAATAAGTGTATTGGACTGGAGAATGTGTAAGGCTGACCCAGCCGAGTGGCTGGGACAAAATAATACTTGGACAATAGAATCTCGAACTGGATCACCAACAAAAGCAATGGAGCCGGGAACAGGCCAGGACAAACACATTCACTCACGTTAACTAGGCACGAAAAACTTCTACCTTAACCACGGGCGGGGTTCCAAAGGGAATCCACCCCGATGCAACTAACCAGATCTAAAGTGGCAAGGCCAACCCCGGTCACGCGAACCAGGCTCGCCGCATATCTCCCACCTTTCGCTGAACTCTGTCGGGTGCAGCCGTTTCCGTTCAGTTCTAATCTTAATTTTGAGCTGGTGCTCAAAATATCGGATGAATCCTGATCCAGGCGACCGCCCCGCAAGACTTCCTCCAGACGCGTCATCCAAATCACCGAGCCTAGCCGTGGCTTGACGGCGACGAGGCTTGCCATCCCTTCCTCCAGGTAGGGCGACACACTGTCCACAGCGTATGCGCGATCAATGAGCACAAGCTCCCCGCGGCGCGGTATACGGTGAGTAAACTCGCCGACACGCCCACAACGGGCGAACGCGCGAACAATGGAAAGGCGTGCGCAGACGTCTCCGCCAATTCCAGACGCAACACGTTCACAATCTGGCAAATCCGCCAGGCCGTTGCAAAACGCTTGTCGTGAAGACGACCATTTAAGGCAATCGCCAGGTCAGAGAAAACTCAGAGTTGTTGAGCCAATCCGCACCTGGCGCCCAGACCAATAGAGCGATACTCCTCTCTCGACATGCCGACTTACTCCCTGATTCATCCTTCACGGCGCCCTCACACTAATCCCCGATAGAAGATTCTCCTAGGCCGTGAAGGTCATGGACATGGAATGGCCCGAAGGGCCGTCCAGACATTCGAGCAGGAATTTCGGCCGCCCCAAGGCCTGTTGCTAGTCCTCGAAGACGGTGGTAGTGAAGGCCGAGGGCGTGTCCTGTACCCCCGCAAGCAGCCGATCTTCCTCCTTTGCACGCTGAGGAATGCCAACCTCAGCAGGCTGCACGTGGCTCCTCAAGTGTGGCATCCCCAGACCCCCTTGACACGGACGGAGGCAGCAGACTCACTTTGTGAGCCATGTGTTTTGCGTCCTCTCCAAGGGCAGGAGAATGCGCCAAGCGGCTCGAGCGCCTTCTCGCAGTCGTCCGCGAGGAAGTACAGACAGCCGGTAAAGGATTCTGAGAAAGATGTCGCCACACCTCCGCCAGACCCTTCACGGAGAGACTCCGTCGACGCCAAATCTCGACCGACGCGCCGACCTTTGCCTGTGCTTCTGACCAGTTTTTTCTCCAACTGTAGGTCGGACCGAACCAAACTCGAGGAGCTTGACCGGCCCGTCCGTCCAGTCGAAGGGCCCCGGGAGGGAAACACCCCTTCCAGGCACCTAACCGCAAGCCGGACGACTTGTCGCGGACCAATTTCTGGCCCCTATTTTTGTTTCGTACCGTTCCGGCGCGCTTCTCTGGCACGCCTTACTTCGCCCTGCGGAGGAACTAAAGGTCGTTACGTCGTCGGCGTACGCGGAAACCCTGAAACGAGCTCCTCCAGGGACAGCAATTCCACGCAGGACCGGACTGCACGTCTCGTCCCTTAGCCGGCGAAGGAGAGGCTCTGACGCCAGGACGTAAGGAGAGCGACAGTGGACAACCCTGCGTCGGACCGACCTGAACAGCCGCGCAAGCGCCCGACAGCTTCCGTTCACCTGTACCACAGCCTTGAGGCAGTAAATAATCCAGCGGCTGAAGTCGGGTTTGAATCCGGCGGCCTGCAGGACAGCAGCCAGGTAGCCATGGTCAATCCTATCAAATGCCTTGGACTGATCCAAATTGATCAGCGCGGCCTCTTCGTCGTCTTCTACACCCTCTGATCGTGCGGATCAAGTGCAGGTTGCTCTGCTTGAATTGTTCGTCCCTTCACCAGAACAAGTCTGATCCGGTTCAAGCAGAGACTCCGTAACTAGCTGCAAGCGATTCGTCGGGATCTTGGCCAAAAATCTTTTAACTCTGTGTTTTGGCAGAGTTATGGGCCTGTAATCATCTAATCCCGCCCAACCTTCCGCACTTTTCCAACAGCGTGGTCGCCTGGTGATCGACGAGATGGACCCTGCGGAAACGTGGTTGAACACGACAGTCAAAAAAAAAAGGACAAGGGTGCGACATCCTCAAGTACAATTCATAGGGCAAACCATCCAAACCTGGCGACTTGCCACTGCCGGTCTTCTTCAAAGCCGCGTAGACTTCGTCCTCCGTAATCTCCCCTTCGCAGCTAGCCGCTTCAGCGGCAAGAGCCGGGGAAAGTCAGCCAAATAGCTGCAGCTCCTCATCCTTGGAGACCAGGCTCATGGTCGGCTCGGTGTTCGAAATGCTGCCGGAACGCCTCGCACATGTCGTCGGTGGACCTAAGGAGATGTCCTCCGGGTCGCGCACCTCTCGAATGTACCGATCGCGGCCCGACGAATTTCTTCCTTGCGCAGTTCTGCGCCTGTTCACAGCTTCGGAAGACATCTTGCTTAAACTTGGCTCTAATTACCTGACCCATATAGCGCTCGCTGGTCGTGCGCCTCGGGGAGCCTCCCTGTTCGGGCTATCTCTGGGGATCCCCACCAGCCTCCGCCCGAGCGAAATTAGCACTAAGTGTCTTTTGCCTCCGCAGCCTTATCTAGTTGAGCCGCTGGCTATATTTGGTGGCGAAAGACCTAATGGAGTCCTTAAGGTTAACCCACCACTTATTCCAATGACTCGCCCAATTAACGCCCGCTAGACTAGTCTTGTCAGCTGGTCACAAAAGTCCGCCTGTCCAGTAAGGACAGTTGAACTTCCAATAACCAGCCAACCTAGGCCTAAAGTCTAACACCACACGGGCACAAACGGGTTGTGGTCCGTGTAGCCTAGCCAGTGGAACGTTGGACATTCTAAGAAGTCTATGTCCGGCCACTCTCACTAACCATCTATCCAGGTACGCAGATACCCGGAGTAGAAGCCAATTAAGCGCCCACGTCCACATACTCCCATCCGGATGATCGACCCGGTATCTATCGACGAGACCAAATTCATCGATCAGATCAGCAAAGGCTACGATCATCATTCCTCCCGCTAGCGCCCTTCCCCTCACTATCCCATTTGGGGGTTAGGATGGCATTCCAGTCTAACTAAGATTAGCCGTGTTGAATGCACCATAAAGGGCTCAACAGCCGAAAAGAAAGAGACACGCTCACCTTGCTTATTGGGCGCATAAACCGCAATCCAACCGGAACGACTTGCTTTTCACTGCAATATCGTACGATCGGCCGGCCCTCGGCACCGACATGGACAAGGTCAACCTTCGCGTCCGGGGTACGCTTGACCAGCAAAGAAACACCTCTCAGCTTGCCGGCTCCCATATGCTGAATAGACGACAAGGTCGTTGGGCAACCACACAAGTCGACTTCGCAAACAAAGTGAGTCTCTTGGATCGCGGCCACATCCACACCGAAGGACAAGAAGGTCACGAAGCAGGCGAGCCGCGCACCCCGATCCCTCAGGCCCTTCGCATTCAAGCTGGCTATCTTAATAGACATCTTTTAAACCTGAAACGAAAAAACAAGGAACATGCAACAAAGGCACTAGTCGCATGGGAAGGAAATCACCGGGCAGGGGGACCCCGACGGACTGTCCTAGGGACCCTGTACCAATGTCGGACGTAATCCGCCCGTCACAGGACAATCCCGCCGACGTCGGTGGGGTGAAAATATTTGAATTTTTCCACCCTATAAGCATGGGTGGAGAATAACCAGGAACCTCCCGAACAATTTTTGCCCATTTTTTTGAGCTCAGGTGTGTTCATAGTGACCATCCTTATTTTAGGATAGTGTAATTTCAAAGCCTCTTCAATATGGTCCCAGACCCTCAGGTTACCCCCGGTGTTTCTAACGAGGGTAATTATTCCTGGGGCCTGGGGAGAGTGGCCAGCTCTTCTGTAGAAAGTCCTTTAACTTTAGTTGGTTAGAACGGTTTCAAGGGCACTTTCTCCTCTGCAAAAATCCTCACAATACCTTCCGTCCACCTTCAACAGAGCAT
>JBBBDQ010015241.1:0-10480 GCA_037127315.1 Ascarosepion bandense
TAACCCCCTGTCCCCTTTCTGTCCCTTTCCCCTACCCAGCTCTCTAGCAATCTTTCTCTCCTTCCTATGTAACCCCCTATCCACCCCTTTCTCATCGCTGCCCCTCACCAGCTCTCTCTCCCTCTTTCTCTCTGCTTTCCTATGTAACCCCTATCCATCTTTCTCATCCTTTCCCCTATTCTGCTCTCTATACTCTTTCTCATCACTTTCCCCTATGTAACCCCCTATCCACTCTTTCATCACCCTATGCAACTCTCCAACAATCTTTCTCCTCCTTTCCCCTATGTAACCCCTATCACTCTTTCTCATCACTTTCCCTATGCAACTCTCTAACCAATCTTTCTCCTCACTTCCCCTATGTAACCCCCTATCCACTCTTTCTCATCACTTTCCCCTATGCAACTCTCTAACCACTCTTTCTCATCACTTTCCCCTATGCTTATCCACTCTTTCTCATCACTTTCCCCTATGCAACTCTCTAACCACTCTTTCTCACTCACTTTCCCCTATGTAACCTCCTATCCACCCTTTCTCATCACTTTCCCTATGCAACTCTCCTAACCACTCTTTCTCCTCACTTTCCCTATGTAACCCCTATCCACCTTTCTCATCCTTTCCCCTATGCAACTCTCTAGCCAATCTTTCTCCTCTCACCCCCTGTCTGCCCCTATCCACCCTTTCTCATCACTTTCCCCCTATGCAACTCTCTAACCCTCTTTTCTCATCACTTTCCCCTATGTAACCCCCTATCCTCTTTCTCATCACTTTCCCCTATGCAACTCTCAACCACTCTTTCTCATCACTTTCCCTGTCTTGCCCCCTATCCACCCTTTCTCATCCTTTCCCCTATGCAACTCTCTAACCACTCTCTCCTCACTTTCCCCTATGTAACCCCCTATCCACGCTTTCTCATCCTTTCCCTATGCAACTCTCTAACCAATCTTTCTCCTCACTTCCCCTATGTAACCCCCTATCCACCCTTTCTCATCACTTTCCCCTATGCAACTCTCTAACCATCTTTCTCCTCACTTTCCTATGTAACCTATCCACCCTTTCTCCTCACTTTCCCCTATGCAACTCTCTAACCACTCTTTCTCCTCACTTTCCCTATGTAACCCCCTATCCACTCTTTCTCATCACTTTCCCTATGCAACTCTCTAACCACTCTTTCTCATCACTTTCCCCTATGTAACCCCCTATCCACGCTTTCTCATCACTTTCCCCTATGCAACTCTCTAACCAATCTTTCTCCTCACTTCCCCTATGTAACCCCCTATCCACTCTTTCTCATCACTTTCCCCTATGCAACTCTCTAACCAATCTTTCTCCTCACTTTCCCCTATGTAACCCCCTATCCACTCTTTCTCATCACTTTCCCCTATGCAACTCTCTAACCACTCTTTCTCCTCACTTCCCCTATGTAACCCCCTATCCACTTTCTCATCACTTTCCTAGCCAACTCTCTAACCAATCTTTCTCCTCTTTCCCCTATGTAACCCCCTATCCTCTGCTCCATCCTTTCCCCTAGCTCTCCAACACTCTTTCTCATCACTTTCCCCTATGTAACCCCCTATCCACTCTTTCTCATCACTTTCCCCTATGCAACTCTCTAACCAATCTTTCTCCTCCTTCCCCTATGCAACTCTCTAACCAATCTTTCTCCTCACTTCCCCTATGTAACCCCCTATCCACCCTTTCTCATCTTCACTTTCCCCTATGCAACTCTCTAACCACTCTTTCTCCTCACTTTTCCCCATCACTAACCCCCTATCCACCCTTTCTCTCACTTTCCCCTATGCAACTCCTCTAACCACTCTTTCTCATCACTTTCCCTATGTAACCCCCTATCCACGCTTTCTCATCACTTTCCCCTGTCCCAACTCTCTAACCAATCTTTCTCCTCACTTCCCTAGCAACCCCTATCTGCCTCTCTTTCTCATCACTTTCCCCTGTGCAACTCTCTAACCACTCTTTCTCCTCACTTTCCCCTGTCTCCAACCCCCTATCCACTCTTTCTCATCACTTTCCCTATGCAACTCTCTAACCACTCTTTCTCCTCACTTTCCCCTATGTAACCCCCTATCCACACTCTTCTCATCACTTTCCCCTATGCAACTCTCTAACCACTCTTTCTCATCCTTTCCCCTATGTAACCCACTATCCACGCTTTCTCATCACTTTCCCTATGCAGCTCTCTAACCACTCTTTCTCATCACTTTCCCCTATGTAACCCCCTATCCGCTTTCTCATCACTTTCCCCTATGCAACTCTCTAACCAATCTTTCTCATCACTTTCCTATCGCCCCTATCCACTCTTTCTCATCACTTTCCCCTATGCAACTCTCTAACCACTCTTTCTCATCACTTTCCCCTATGTAACCCCCTATCCACGCTTTCTCATCACTTTCCCCTATGCAACTCTCTAACCAATCTTTCTCATCACTTTCCCTATGTAACCCCCTATCCACGCTTTCTCATCACTTTCCCCTATGCAACTCTCTAACCACTCTTTCTCCTCACTTCCCCTATGTAACTATCCACTCTTTCTCATCACTTTCCCCTATGCAACTCTCTAACCACTCTTTCTCATCACTTTCCCCTATGTAACCCCTATCCACTCTTTCTCATCACTTTCCCCTATGCAACTCTCTAACCACTCTTTTCTCATCACTTTCCCCTATGTAACCCCCTATCCACTCTTTCTCATCACTTTCCCCTATGCAACTCTCTAACCACTCTTTCTCCTCACTTTCCCCTGTAACCCCCTATCCACCCTTTCTCATCACTTTCCCCTATGCAACTCTAACCACTCTTTCTCCTCCTTTCCCCTATGTAACCCCCTATCCACCTTTCTCATCACTTTCCCCTATGCAACTCTCTAACCAATCTTTCTCCTCACTTCCCCTGCTAACCCCCTATCCACCCTTTCTCATCACTTCCCCTATGCAACTCTCTAACCAATCTTTCTCCCTCCCTTTCCCCTATGTAACCCCCTATCCACCCTTTCTCATCACTTTCCCCTATGTAACCCCCTATCTTACTGTCACTTTCCCCTGTGCAACTCTCTAACCAATCTTTCTCCTCACTTTTTCCCTATGTAACCCCCTATCCACTCTTTCTCATCACTTTCCCCTATGCAACTCTCTAACCACTCTTTCTCATCACTTTCCCCTATGTAACCCCCTATCCACTCTTTCTCATCACTTTCCCCTATGCAACTCTCTAACCAATCTTTCTCCTCACTTCCCCTATGTAACCCCCTATCCACTCTTTCTCATCTCCACTTTCCCCTATGCAACTCTCTAACCACTCTTTCTCATCACTTTCCCCTATGTAACCCCCTATCCACGCTTTCTCATCACTTTCCCCTATGCAACTCTCTAACCAATCTTTCTCCTCACTTCCCCTATGTAACCCCCTATCCACCCTTTCTCATCACCTTTCCCCTATGCAACTCTCTAACCACTCTTTCTCCTCACTTTCCCCTATGTAACCCCCTATCCCACCCTTTCTCATCACTTTCCCCTATGCAACTCTCTAACCACTCTTTCTCATCACTTTCCCCTATGTAACCCCCTATCCACGCTTTCTCATCACTTTCCCCTATGCAACTCTCTAACCAATCTTTCTCCTCACTTCCCCTATGTAACCCCTATCTCTTTCTCATCACTTTCCCCTGTGCAACTCTCTAACCACTCTTTCTCCTCACTTTCCCCTATGTAACCCCCTATCCACTCTTTCTCATCACTTTCCCCTATGCAACTCTCTAACCACTCTTTCTCCTCACTTTCCCCTATGTAACCCCCTATCCCGCTCTTTCTCATCACTTTCCCCTATGCAACTCTCTAACCACTCTTTCTCATCACTTTCCCCTATGCCAACCCACTATCCACGCTTTCTCATCACTTTCCCCTATGCAACTCTCTAACCACTCTTCTCATGCTTTCCCTATGTAACCCCCTATCCACACTTTCTCATCACTTTCCCCTATGCAACTCTCTAACCAATCTTTCTCATCACTTTCCCTATGTAACCCCCTATCCACTCTTTCTCATCACTTTCCCCTATGCAACTCTCTAACCACTCTTTCTCATCACTTTCCCTATGTAACCCCTATCACGCTTTCTCATCACTTTCCCCTATGCAACTCTCTAACCAATCTTTCTCATCACTTTCCCCTATGTAACCCCCTATCCACGCTTTCTCATCCACTTTCCCCTATGCAACTCTCTAACCACTCTTTCTCCTCACTTCCCCTATGTAACCCCCTATCCACTCTTTCTCATCACTTTCCCCTATGCAACTCTCTAACCACTCTTTCTCATCACTTTCCCCTATGTAACCCTATCCACTCTTTCTCATCACTTTCCCTATGCAACTCTCTAACCACTCTTTCTCATCACTTTCCCCTATGTAACCCCCTATCCACTCTTTCTCTTCCTTTCCCTAGCAACTCTCTAACCACTCTTTCTCCTCACTTTCCCCTATGTAACCCCCTATCCACCCTTTCTCATCACTTTCCCCTATGCAACTCTCTAACCACTCTTTCTCCTCACTTTCCCTATGTAACCCCCTATCCCACCCTTTCTCATCACTTTCCCCTATGCAACTCTCTAACCAATCTTCTCCCTCGCTTCCCCTATGTAACCCCCTATCCACCCTTTCTCATCACTTTCCCCTATGCAACTCTCTAACCAATCTTTCTCTCCCACTTTCCCCTATGCCAGCCCCTATCCACCCTTTCTCATCACTTTCCCCTATGCAACTCTCTAACCAATCTTTCTCCTCCCCCTTCCCCTATGTAACCCCCTATCTTCCCTTTCTCATCCTTTCCCCTATGCAACTCTCTAACCACTCTTTCTCATCACTTTCCCCTATGTAACCCCCTATCACCCTTTCCTCTGTCACTTTCCCTAAACTCTCTAACCAATCTTTTTCTCCTCACTTCCCCTATGTAACCCCTATCCACCCTTTCTCATCACTTTGCCCTATGCAACTCTCTAACCACTCCTTTCTCCTCACTTTCCCTATGTAACCCCTATCCACTCTTTCTCATCACTTTCCTATATGCAACTCTCTAACCACTCTTTCTCATCTACTTTCCCCTAGCCAGCCTATCCACTCTTTCTCATCACTTTCCCCTATGCAACTCTCTAACCAATCTTTCTCCTCCTTTCCCTATGTAACCCCCTATCCCTCTTTCTCATCACTTTCCCCTATGCAACTCTCTAACCAATCTTTCTCCTCCTTCTCCTATCAGCCCCTATCCACTCTTTCTCATCACTTTCCCCTATGCAACTCTCTAACCACTCTTTCTCATCGCACCCTAATAATAACCCCCTATCACTCCTTCTCATCACTTTCCCCTATGCAACTCTCTAACCACTCTTTCTCCTCACTTTCCCCTATGTAACTTCTCCACCTACTCATCACTTTCCCCTATGCAACTCTCTAACCAATCTTTCTCCTCACTTCCCCTATGTAACCCCCTATCCACCTTTCCTGTCACTTTCCCCTATGCAACTCTCTAACCACTCTTTCTCATCACTTTCCCTATGTAACCCCCTATCCACTCTTTCTCATCACTTTCCCCTATGCAACTCTCTAACCACTCTTTCTCATCGCCTCCCCTATGTAACCCCCTATCCACCCTTTCTCATCACTTTCCCCTATGCAACTCTCCTAACCACTCTTTCTCCTCACTTTCCCCTATGTAACCCCCTATGTACTTTCTCATCACTTTCCCTAGCAACTCTCTAACCAATCTTTCTCCTCACTTCCCCTATGTAACCCCCTATCCACCCTTTCTCATCACTTTCCCCTATGCAACTCTCTAACCACTCTTTCTCCTCACTTTCCCCTATGTAACCCCCTATCCACCCTTTCTCATCACTTTCCCTATGCAACTCTCTAACCACTCTTTCTCCTCACTTTCCCCTATGTAACCCCCTATCCACTCTTTCTCATCACTTTCCCCTATGCAACTCTCTAACCACTCTTTCTCATCACTTTCCCCTACTCATAACCCCTATCCACGCTTTCTCATCACTTTCCCTAGCAACTCTCTAACCCAATCCTTTCCTACTCCTTCCCTACATAACAACCCCCTATCCACTCTTTCTCATCACTTTCCCCTATGCAACTCCCTTCAATCTTTTCTCTCACTTTCCCCTATGTAACCCCTATCCCTTTTCTCATCACTTTCCCTATGCAACTCTCTAACCACTCTTTCTCCTCACTTCCCCTATGTAACCCCCTATCCACGCTTTCTCATCACTTTCCCCTATGCAACTCTCTAACCAATCTTTCTCCTCACTTTCCCTAGCCTGCCCCTATCCACTCTTTCTCATCACTTTCCTATGCAACTCTCTAACCACTCTTTCTCATCACTTTCCCCTGTAACCCTATCCACTCTTCTCATCCTTTCCCCTATGCAACTCTCTAACCAATCTTTCTCCTCACTTCCCCTATGTAACCCCCTATCCACTCTTTCTCATCACTTTCCCCCTATGCAACTCTCTAACCAATCTTTCTCCTCACTTTCCCCTATGTAACCCCCTATCACTCTTTCACATCACTTTCCCCTATGCAACTCTCTAACCACTCTTTCTCCTCACTTTTCCTTCATAGCCTATCCCACTCTTTCTCATCCTTTCCCCTGTAACTCTCTAACCACTCTTTCTCATCACTTCCCCTATGCACAACCCCCTATCCACTCTTTCCTCATCACTCCCTATCCCCATCTCTAACCACTCTTTCTCATCACTTTCCCCTATGTAACCCCCTATCCACCCTTTCTCATCACTTTCCCCTATGCAACTCTCTAACCACTCTTTCTCCTCACTTCCCCTATGTAACCCCCTATCCACTCTTTCTCATCACTTTCCCCTATGCAACTCTCTAACCACTCTTTCTCATCACTTTCCCCTATGTAACCCCCTATCCACCCTTTCTCCATCACTTTCCCCTATGCAACTCTCTAACCATCATCACTTTCCCCTATGTAACCCCCTATCCACTCTTTCTCATCACTTTCCCCTATGCAACTCTCTAACCACTCTCTTTCTCATCACTTTCCCCTATACATAGCCCCCTATCCACGCTTTCTCATCACTTTCCCCTATGCAACTCTCTAACCAATCTTTCTCCTCACTTCCCCTATGTAACCCCCTATCCACTCTTTCTCATCACTTTCCCCTATGCAACTCTCTAACCACTCTTTCTCATCACTTTCCCCTATGCAACCCTATCCCTTTCTCATCACTTTCCCCTATGCAACTCTAACCAATCTTTCTCCTCACTTTCCCCTATGTAACCCCCTATCCACTCTTTCTCATCACTTTCCCCTATGCAACTCTCTAACCACTCTTTCTCCTCACTTCCCCTATGTAACCCCCTATCCACGCTTTCACTTTCCCCTATGCAACTCTCTTAATCTTTCTCCTCACTTTCCCCTATGTAACCCCCTATCCACTCTTTCTCATCACTTTCCCCTATGCAACTCTCTAACCACTCTTTCTCATCACTTTCCCCTATGTAACCCCCTATCCACTCTTTCTCATCTTTCCCCTATGCAACTCTCTAACCACTCTTTCTCATCACTTTCCCCTATGTAACCCCCTATCCACGCTTTCTCATCACTTTCCCCTATTTTAGCTCTCTAACTAATCTTTCTCCTCACTTTCCCCTATGTAACCCCCTATCTACTCTTTCTCATCACTTTCCCCTATGCAACTCTCCCAACAATCTTTCTCCTCCACTTTCCTAACAACAACCCCTATCCATCTTTCTCATCACTTTCCCTATCCCGCTCTCTAACCACTCTTTCTCATCACTTTCCCCTATTTAACCCCTATCCACGCTTTCTCATCACTTTCCCCTATGCAACTCTCTAACCAATCTTTCTCCTCACTTTCCCCTATGTAACCCCCTATCCACTCTTTTTCTCATCACTTTCCCCTATGCAACTCTCTAACCACTTTTTCTCATCACTTTCCCCTGTAACCCCCTATCCGCTTTCTCATCACTTTCCCCTATGCAACTCTCTAACCAATCTTTCTCCTCACTTTCCCCTATGTAACCCCCTATCACTCTTTCTCATCACTTTCCCCTATGCAACTCTCTAACCAATCTTTTCTCCTCACTTCCCCCTGTAGCCCCTATCCACTCTTTCTCATCACTTTCCCCTATGCAACTCTCTAACCACTCTTTCTCCTCACTTTCCCCTATGTAACCCCCTATCCACTCTTTCTCATCACTTTCCCCTATGCAACTCTCTAACCCAATCTTTCTCCTCACTTTCCCTATGTAACCCCCTATCCCGCTTTCTCATCACTTTCCCCCTATGCAACTCTCTATTAATCTTTCTCCCTCACTTTCCCCTATGTAACCCCCTATCTACTCTTTCTCATCACTTTCCCCTATGCAACTCTCTAACCAATCTTCCTGCTCACTTTCCCTAACATAACCCCGTATCCACTCTTTCTCATCACTTTCCCCTGTAGCTCTCTAACCACTCTTTCTCCATCACTTTCCCCTATGTAACCCCCTATCCACGCTTTCTCATCACTTTCCCCTATGCAACTCTCTAACCAATCTTTCTCCTCACTTTCCCCTATGTAACCCCCTATCCACTCTTTCTCATCACTTTCCCCTATGCAACTCTCTAACCACTCTTTCATCTTTCCCCTATGTAACCCCCTATCCACGCTTTCTCATCACTTTCCCCTATTACCAACTCTCTAACCAATCTTTCTCCTCTTTCCCCTATGTAACCCCCTATCCACTCTTTCTCATGCTTTCCCTATGCCAACTCTCTAACCAATCTTTCTCCTCACTTCCCCTATGTAACCCCCTATCCACTCTTTCTCATCACTTTCCCCTATGCAACTCTCTAACCACTCTTTCTCCTCACTTTCCCCTATGTAACCCCCTATCCACTCTTTCTCATCACTTTCCCTATGCAACTCTCTAACCACTCTTTCTCATCACTTTCCCCTATGTAACCCCCTATCCACCTTTCTCATCACTTTCCCCTATGCAACTCTCCTAACCAATCTTTCTCCTCACTTTCCCCTATGTAACCCCCTATCCACTCTTTCTCATCACTTTCCCCTATGCAACTCTCTAACCACTCTTTCTCATCACTTTCCCCTATGCAATACACACCTATCCACGCTTTCTCATCACTTTCCCCTATGCAACTCTCTAACCAATCTTTCTCCTCACTTCCCCTATGTAACCCCCTATCCACACTTTCTCATCACTTTCCCTATGCAACTCTCTAACCAATCTTTCTCCTCCTTCCCCTGTCCCTTCCCTATCTAACTCTTCTCATCACTTTCCCCTACTTCCAACTCTCTAACCAATCTTTCTCCTCACTTTCCCCTATGTAACCCCCTATCCACTCTTTCTCATCACTTTCCCCTATGCAACTCTCTAACCAATCTTTCTCTCTTTCCCCTATGTAACCCTATCCCTCTTTCTCATCCTTTCCCCTATGCAACTCTCTAACCACTCTTTCTCAGCCATGCCCCTATGTAACCCCCCTATCCACGCTTTCTCATCACTTTCCCCTATGCAACTCTCTAACCAATCTTTCTCCTCACTTCCCCTATGTAACCCCCTATCCACCCTTTCTCATCACTTTCCCCTATGCAACTCTCCGCCAATCTTTCTCCTCCTTCCCCTATGTAACCCCCTATCCCTCCTTTCTCATCACTTTCCCCTATGCAACTCTCTGTAATCTTTCTCCTCACTTTCCCCTATGTAACCCCCTATCCACTCTTTCTCATCACTTTCCCTATGCAACTCTCCTAACCAATCTTTCTCCTCACTTTCCCCTATGTAACCCCCTATCCACTCTTTCTCCCTTTCCCTATACAACTCTCTCTCCTTACTCTTTCTCCTCACTTCCCCTATGTAACCCCCTATCCACGCTTTCTCATCACTTTCCCCTATGCAACTCTCTAACCAATCTTTCTCTCACTTTCCCCTATGTAACCCCCTATCCACTCTTTCTCATCACTTTCCCTACAACTCTCTAACCATCTTTCTCCTCACTTCCCCTATGTAACCCCCTATCCACTCTTTCTCATCACTTTCCCCTATGCAACTCTCTAACCAATCTTTCTCCTCACTTTCCCCTATGTAACCCTATCCACTCTTTCTCATCACTTTCCCCTATGCAACTCTCCTAACCACTCTTTCTCCTCACTTCCCCTATGTAACCCCCTATCCACTCTTTCTCTGTCTTTCCCCCTGCCACAACTCTCTAACCAATCTTTCTCCTCACTTTCCCCTATGCTACATGCTCCCCCTATCCACTCTTTCTCATCACTTTCCCATGCAACTCTCTAACCAATCTTTCTCCTCACTTTCCCCTATGTAACCCCTATCCACTCTTTCTCATCACTTTCCCCTATGCAACTCTCTAACCACTCTTTCTCATCACTTTCCCCTATGTAACCCCCTATCCACG
>JBBBDQ010015249.1:7500-10128 GCA_037127315.1 Ascarosepion bandense
CTATCTATCTATCTCAGTTTATTCATCTATCTATCTATCTCAGTTTGTTCATCTATCTATCTATCTATCTATCTATCTATCTATCTATCTATCTACTCTCAGTTTATTCATCTATCTATCTATCTATCTATCTATCTATCTATCAATCTATCTCAGTTTAACCATCTATCTATCTATCTATCTATCTATCTATCTATCTATCTATCTCAGTTTATTTCTATCTATCTATCTATCTATCTATCTATCTATCTATCTATCTATCTATCTCAGTTTATTCATCTATCTATCTATCTATCTATCTATCTATCTATCTATCTATCTATCTATCTCAGTTTGTCCATCTATCTATCTATCTATCTATCTATCTATCAGTTTATTCACATCTATCTATCTATCTATCTATCTATCTATCTATCTCAGTTTATTCACATCTATCTGTCTATCTATTTATCTATCTATCTAGGTTTATTCATCTATCTATCTATCTATCTATCTATCTATCTATCTATCTCAGTTTATTCATCTATCTATCTATCTATCTATCTAAGTTTATTCATCTATCTATCTATCTATCTATCTATCTATCTATCTATCTATCTCAGTTTATTCACATCTATCTGTCTATCTATCTATCTATCTATCTCAGTTTATTCATCTATCTATCTGTCTGTCTCTCTATCTATCTCTGTTTATTCACATCTATCTATCTATTTATCTATCTATCTATCTATCTATCTATCTATCTATCTATCTATCTATCTATCTCAGTTTACTCATCTATCTATCTATCTATCTATCTATCTATCTCAGTTTATTCATCTATCTATCTATCTATCTATCTATCTATCTATCTATCTCAGTTTATTCATCTATCTATCTATCTCAGTTTATTCATCTATCTATCTATCTATGACAGTTTATTCATCTATCTATCTATCTATCTATCTATCTATCTATCTATCTATCTATCTATCTCTGGATTTATTTACACATCTATCTATCTATCTATCTATCTATCTCAGTTTATTCATCTATCTATCTATCTATCTATCTATCTCAGTTTATTCACATCTATCTATCTATCTATCTATCTATCTATCTATCTATCTATCTATCTATCAATCTATCTATCTATCTCAGTTTATTCCATCTATCTATCTATCTATCTATCTATCTATCTATCTATCTATCTCAGTTTATTCATCTATCTATCTATCTATCTATCTATCTATCTATCTATCTATCTATCTATCTATCTATCTCAGTTTATTCCATCTATCTATCTATCTATCTATCTATCTATCTATCTATCTATCTATCTATCTGTCTCAGTTTATTCATCTATCTATCTATCTATCTATCTATCGTTTATCCATCTATCTATCTATCTATCTATCTATCTATCTATCTGTCTATCTCAGTTGATTCATCGATCTATCTATCTATCTATCTATCTATCTATCTATCTATCTCAGTTTATTCATCTATCTCTCTATCTATCTATCTATCTATCTATCTATCTATCTATCTCAATTCATTCATCTATCTATCTATCTATCTATCTATTTATTCATCTATCTATCTATCTATCTATCTATCTATATATCTATCTATCTATCTCAGTTTATTCATCTATCTATCTATCTATTTATCTATCTATCTGTCTATCTCAGTTATTCATCTATCTATCTATCTATCTATCTATCTATCTATCTATCTATCTCAGTTTATTTATCTATCTATCTATCTATCTATCTCGGTTATTCTATCTATCTATCTATCTATCTATCTATCTATCTATCTACCTATCTATCAGTTTATTCATCTATCTGTCTATCTATCTATCTAAGTTTATTCATCTATCTATCTATCTATCTATCTATCTATCTATCTATCTATCTATCTATCTATCTATCTATCTATCTATCTATGTCAGTTTATTCCATCTATCTATCTATCTATCTATCTATCTCAGTTTATTCATCTATCTATCTATCTATCTCGGTTTATTCATCTATCTATCTATCTATCTATCTCGGTTTGTTCCTCTATCTATCTCATTTTATTCCTGCCTATCTATCTGTCTATCTATCTCAGTTTATTCACATCTATCTATCTATCTATCTATCTATCTATCTATCTATCTATCTATCTATCTATCTCAGTTTATTCATCTATCTATCTATCTATCTATCTATCTATCTATCTCAGTTTATTCATCTATCTATCTATCTATCTATCTATCTATCTATCTCAGTTTATTCCATCTATCTATCTATCTATCTATCTCAGTTTATTCACATCTATCTATCTATCTATCTATCTATCTATCTAACTATCTATCTCAGTTTATTCATCTATCTATCTATCTATCTATCTCTCTCTCTCGATTTATTCACTTATCTATCTATCTATCTATCTATCTATCTATCTATCTCAATTTATTCATCTATCTGTCTATCTATCTCAGTTTATTCAAATCTATCTATCTATCTATCTATCTATCTATCTATCTATCTATCTATCTATCTATCTATCTATCTATCTATCTATCTATCTATCTATCTATCTATCTATCTATCTATCTATCTATCTCAATTTATTCCATCTATCTATCTATCTATCTAT
>JBBBDQ010015263.1:0-16747 GCA_037127315.1 Ascarosepion bandense
CTCATGTAGGTTTGTGACATTTTTACCATCTGTTTGATATTCAAATTACTCAATTTCTGCGGTTGGACTGATAAATCGATCACTTTGATCTCAACCCTATCTTGAACCCACGTTGTGATTTGGTTGATCTTAAGACGGGCGAAACCGGGTGACCTTCAGGAATTGCTGGAAATGAATTGGCCTGGTTGAGCAAAGTCACAAGAAGAAAAATCTTCACAGAATTCCAAGTTTATAACTTGGTTCTTCTTTTGGTCATTTCAACATTCAGAATCAATCTGGTTATATGCTCACGTATTAAATTGAAATACAACACTTTGGATGGTTTGTTAAGTCTGGCACAGGGTTCGAGTTCTTCTTGAGTAAGAAGTTATTAAGTTTAAGGCGTGGTAAAAATATCTAATTTAATTTTATGGAAACATGTTATGACTCCTACGGAACATCGTACTTACCCAAAAACATTTACACACACAAATTTTTTTAATTATTTTAAAATATTTTCGAGAACGATATTAAACTTTCCAATTTTAGATAGGCCATATAATCATCAATTCTTAACTAAAAAGAAATTAATATAACGATTCCATAAAAGATTTTTAAAGTCGTTGTAACACTTTTTTATGAATTATTTACTAATTATAATAATAATTTTAAAAAATGAAAACAATTATTTCAAAATTTTATTAGTAATTGAAAATTTTCTTCAAACTGTCTTTAATAATTATTCCAGCAATTAAAAGCTTATTAAATTATATCAGTTTTATTGCATTTTTATTTTACTCTTCGAGCACAGATTTTCGGTTAGGGTTGTGTACTTAAAAAAAAACATATGATTTATATTCCCACAATGAGCCCTGCGTTTAACTAATAAATGTTTGCAGCTAATTAAAATTTATTAAAATTTTATGGATTTACGTAGGGGGAAGTGCTAAAAAATATTTTTATCAAGATTCTTAAAAACAATTTCCAAAAATAATTTCATCCATTTGAAACTGAAAGTTTCATTAAAAATCTGACAATTATTTGATTTTTGTGAGAATTTCCAAATTAATGTTTGGTCATCAAAAAAAAATTGGTTAATGTCATCATTACGTTTTTCATTGTAAAACAGTCCTGGAACTTTAGCCGCTAAATCAAAATTTTCCGATAAAATTTCAAAAATGTTAGATGGGATTAAAATTAAAAAAAAAATTAAAAACTACTTTGATCTTTCCTCTTAATAATATAAACATTTTGATGAAAAATGTTTGGAACTTTTCAATCATACTCTTCTCGTTTTTTAGCAATTTAGTGGATGTACCTACAGTGACTGTATGGCAATCACAAATGACATAATTGTACAATTTTTTCCCCCTTTAATTGGAAGAAACTGTGAAACACATGACCTTTACGAAATTAACATGCACAAAAAATTCAAATATGCAAAAATAATTTTTTTTTTAATTATTTTAAAAATACGATTTGTATTAAACTTTTCAATTTTTGATGAGTAAATAGTTTTTACTTAACTTACCAATCTACAAATATTTGAAATACTTTAAAAATATTTTTGAAACTGTAAAATTGTCATAATAAAAAACAAAAGCACCTAAAATTTCATTATTAATCGAAAAAAAAAATTTCTTCAGTCTATAAGTGACTATAATATCCCTGCTTTATATTATTTATTAAAGCAATTATAAGCTTATATAATTAAATAATTAGTTTTTTTGCATTTTTCTTTACTATTTAGAGCAGATTTTTAGTAAAAAGACTAAAAAATATGGTTGAAAAAATAAAGGATTTAAATTTTACATTCCCTAATGAGTTCTGCTTTTAACTAATAAAACAATTTTGCCCAAAGAATATAATTTCTTGAAATTTCATGACAGGAGGTATTATAGATGTAAAAGAAAAATATATATTTTTACCAAGATTTTTCTTAAAATAACGATTTCAAAAATATTTTCATTTGTGAATAAGTTCTTGGAAAGTTTTAAAATCACAATTATTTGATTTTTGCAAGAATTTTCAAATTAAATGAGTTGCGTAAACTACAAAAAACTCTAAAGATTTTTTTAACCAAAATTTTGAACGGTTCAGAATTACAAAAAAATATTTTTAAAAAATGATAAAAAAAATTACTTTGATTTTTTTATTTTTTCCTCTTTAAAATTTAACGGAAAAAATTTGCTTTCCGGATGCCATTTTTGTTTCTTTCAATGATTTCTTCTTTCTTTCTCTGTCTCTCTCGTGTTCTCTCTTTCACTCTCTCTCGTGTTCTCTCTCTCTCTCTCGTGTTATCTCTCTCTTTCTCTCACTCTCTCTCGTTCTCTGTGTGTTATTTCTCTCTCTCTCGTGTTATTTCTCTCTCTCTCGTGTTCTCTCTCTCTCTCGTGTTCTCTCTCTCTCTCGTGCGTTCTCTCTTTCTCTCGTGTTCTCTCTTTCTCTCTCTCTCTCGTGTTCTCTCTTTCTCTCTCTCTCGTGTTCTCTCGTGTTCTCTCTTTCTCTCTCGCTCTCGTGTTCTCTTTCTCTCTCGCTCTCTCTCGTGTTCTCTCTTTCTCTCTCTCGCTCTCTCTCGTGTTCTCTCTTTCTCTCTCTCGCTCTCTCTCGTGTTCTCTCTTTCTCTCTCTCTCGCTCTCTCTCGTGTTCTCTCTCTCGCTCTCTCTCGTGTTCTCTCTCTCTCGCTCTCTCTCGTGTTCTCTCTCTCTCTCGCTCTCTCTCGTGTTCTCTCTCTCTCGCTCTCTCTCTCTCTCTCTCGCTCTCTCTCGTGTTCTCTCTCGCTCTCTCTCGTGTTCTCTCTCTCTCGCTCTCTCTCGTGTCTCTCTCTCACTCTCTCTCGTGTTCTCTCTCTCTCTCGTGTTATCTCTTTCACTCTCTCTCTCGTGTTATCTCTTTCTTTCACTCTCTCTCTCGTGTTATCTCTTTCACTCTCTCTCTCGTGTTATCTCTTTCACTCTCTCTCTCGTGTTCTCTCGTGTTGTCTCTCTCGTGTTCTCTCGTGTTGTCTCTCTCGTGTTCTCTCGTGTTGTCTCTCTCTCGTTCTCTCGTGTTGTCTCTCTCTCGTTCTCTCGTGTTGTCTCTCTCTCGTTCTCTCGTGTTGTCTCTCTCTCGTTCTCTCGTGTTGTCTCTCTCTCGTTCTCTCGTGTTGTCTCTCTCTCGTTCTCTCGTGCTGTCTCTCTCTCGTTCTCTCGTGTTCTCTCTCTCTCGTGTTCTCTCTCGTGTTATCTCTTTCTCTCTCTCTCTCTCTCGTGTTATCTCTTTCTCTCTCTCTCTCTCTCGTGTTATCTCTTTCTCTCTCTCTCTCTCTCTCGTGTTATCTCTTTCTCTCTCTCTCGTGTTATCTCTTTCTCTCTCTCTCTCTCGTGTTATCTCTTTCTCTCGTGTTCTCTCTTTCTTTCTCTCTCTCTCTCTCGTGTTCTCTCTTTCTTTCTCTCTCTCTCTCTCTCTCTCTCTCTCTCTCTCTCTCTCTCGTGTTCTCTCTTTTTCTCTCCGTGTTCTCTCTTTTTTCTCTCTCGTGTTTTCTCTTTTTTCTCTCCGTGTTTTCTCTTTTTTTCTCTCTCGTGTTCTCTTTCTCTCTCGTGTTCTCTTTTATTTTCTCTCTCTCTCTCTTTCTCTCTCTCACACACACACACACACACACACACGTAGGTACCTGTTTTAAATTATTATTTAGAAATAATCAACCTTATACAAGGTGAAAGTATAAATTGCTTAAAAATCTCTCCAAAACTATTTGACGACATTGCACGTTTTTTGCTTCTCTCATTCCCTCTCTCAGTTGAAACTCTAACCGCGATTTGGTGACATTATCGCCTTATGATAATTTTCTTTACGTTCTTACTTAATTTTAAAAGTTTATATACAAATTTTATAAACTATTACAAATTACATTCAAATAAAATTATCTCTTAAATTAAAAATTATCAAGTATTTTGTTTTTTAATTTGCCAATAACTTTGAAAGGACAAAATTGACTAATAAAATTATTTTAAATGAAAATAAAATGAAATCATGACAGAAAAAGATTATTTCAACTTGAAACGTGTTTTACCTTTTTTACTAAAATCGTAATAAATGTTTTTTAAATAATGACAGTTACACCTTTCGAAACAATTGCTACATTTTTAATAAAAAAGAACGAAAATAATTCCTGGCTTTAAGTTTACGAAAGTGAATGTGAAAAATGAGAACGAGACGCTAAAGAGAATCTTACCTGTGGCGAGCTTGATTCGCCTTGATTTTCTCTTTTTAGGTCTCCTAGCGTCACATCGGGGTGGATTCCTGTAGAACCCTCCTTGATTAAAGTAGTCCTTTTGTGTACCTAGTTAATGTGAGTAGGTGTTGTTCTTGGCATGTTCTAACCTTCTTTTTGTTATGATCCAGGTGGGGATTCTCTTTACTTTCCCCAGTTTTTCGAATCCCGTTGTTTCATCTCAGCTGGGTCAGAATTTTTCTTTTTCCGAAACCAAATTAATTTTTCCTCCTCCCCATCTCCCTTAGCAAGAGAGCCTCTTGATTTTGTCATAGACAGAATACAGTGGCCTCTTTATTTTTGTGGGTTAGACGGGTCCAACTAACATTAATTTATTTATTTTTTATTGGTTGAAATTTTTTTGTTTGGGTTTTTTATTTCATGTACCGCCACCCTTTTTCATTACATTTCATGTGTAATTTTAATATTTTTCTATATATATTGTACGCCAAATAATTTTCTTTTACATTAATGTGAGCATTTTCACCTGTATGGCGGATTGATTGACGATGGATGGGTCCTTATGGTGAATGGAAAATTGTAAAGATTGATTGGGTCTTGAGTTGATTAGGTATAGACAAGCGATGATGACCAGCCTCAGTTTTTGTCTCCCCACCCGCAATCATCGGCCTTGTGCCAAAATTGTATAGGCATCTTGTTAGCGTCGATTAAGCATATCGTTCACGCCATTCATCCTGTAACAGACAGAAGCGAAAATCGTCCACTTCATTCACCATGCGGTTAAACGATACCCTCAGTGAGAATCTTGGACTTCGAAGAAGCAATCCTCAAGAACCTTTCTAAACGATTTGAAATTTAAAAAAATATTCGTCACATTGATTCAACAATTGATCTTTCTCATCAAACATCATAAATTTAACACGAAGATTTCGAAGTTAAATTAACACTGACAAAAATTTTCTCATTACGAAAATTTACATCTAAAAGTTTCACCATGAAACAAGCTTCAAAGACTATTCAAGCTTATTATCAGCACTTACAGTAGAAACATTTGACTTTAGCTACAAGTAACAGTTAAAGGTAGATAACTTAAAATTGAAATATTTGAATATTTCTTCATTTAATTTATTGGAAGACAGTTCAATTAATCGATTAGAAAACATCAGCAAATCGGTACAACAAAATGACATCTGAAGACATTTTTCTTAATCCAAAACTTACTCAATATCCATTATTCAGAACATTTTGCAGAAAACTAGCTTAAAACTTATTTCAAATTTTGCCTATTACAGTAGTTTTCGAGAAATTTTAATATTTGTTCGTTGATTTATGTATAGATTTTATATAAATTATTTGATTTTTTAAAAGAATTTCCAAAATTAATGTGTTCGTCACCGGAAAAAACTGAGTTATGGAACATGTTTTCCATTGTAAACTCTCGTAACGTCTTGGTTACCCGCCAACTAAAATCAAAACTATTTTTTTACCAAAAATTTCGAACGTGTTAGAAGCGATTAAAATGTTAACAGATAATTTAAAAATACTTTGATCCTTCCTCTTAATAACATTTTGATGCAAAAAGATCGTTCTTTAAGTTTTGTAATGTTTTTATTCAGTACTATGCTGATTTTTTTTTTGTTTGTTTTGTTTTGTTTTTTTCAGAGATAATTTCCAAGAATATCATCAACCCGTCTTTCGCATTTTCTTTCACTGCCATTTGTGAGCTTACACAAGGAGGTAATTTTCAGTCATTATCCTAAATGCTATTAGACTCGTTATGTAATCCACAATTAGGTTGTAATGTTCTACTTCCTGACCACTGACAATACTTTTCTCATTCTTCTTAGCATGGAAAGAGTGAATGTCGAGGAACTGCACAATTCCTTTCTCCTACGGATACAACGATTGAAACTTTTTTACAAACATAGCCGATAATCCTCGCATTGAAAGATATCAGAAGGTTGAAAGAATAAGTGTTTCATTGGTAAAATAAATGGAATTTTATTAACTGAAAAAAATAACAAATTTTAGGAAGCGAATTACTTTAAATGTTCAAAAAGAAAGTGTAGTGTCCAGTTAAAGGAATCAAGAGATGGTAGTTGTAAAGTGATCATATCTTGTAGTTGTGCAGTAAAATGTGTGTATGCAGAAAAGATTAATTGTGGCATTAATAAAGTCCATGTTCCTTTCCCTTTTAATGGCCGGCGAGAAAGTGAAAAGGAAGGTGAAGCAACAAAAAGGAAAATTGTACTTATCGGACGTTTTTAGGAGTCAGTTGAAGTATGTTGTTATTGTCGTCGTCGTTTTATTTTTTGTTGACTGTGTGAATGGTGGAGATATGAAGAAATAAAGGAAAATAGCACAAGAGAAGAGGAACGAGTATGTGATGGAACCTTATGTCCAGTTCAGTGATTGAAGATTTTTTCACATAGGCTTAACCTTGTCTTAGTTTTGCAAATCGCTTTGTTAGAAAATTAATTGAAACATCGAACCGCGAAACTTGGCTTCGTCTTTTTCTTTCAGCAGCTGTCAATCTCACCCTATTCGTCAAAATTAAATTTCATACTGATCTGAACTTTGCCTTGGTCTGGTTTTTCAAAATGTTTTCAGTCATTCTGATCCGATTTTGTTGGTGCGCAAATCGACTTTTTTGTTTCAGTTAATTGTTGGATGATATAGGATTTGTATCTGATACACTAAACTTAGAAGACGAACAGGAATTTTACTTACATTCAAAAATTAAATCATATTTCATGTGTATTTCCCGTCGTAAGTTGTAAATAATTCAGTTAATCAACCATTCATATAAACAAGAAAGGCCATCCTTTTCTCTCTCTCAAAATGTGACCTTTTTGCCAGACATGTAAAATGGTAAAAATTCAAACAAGCATTTGAATGAAATAATTGGATAATCGGTATTATGGGGAATTTAAATTCAATAATAGTTTAAAAAATTCCAAGTTTTATGGCTGAATATTTTTTGTTTATTAAAAACTAGCTGTATATATCCCGAATTTGCTCGGGGTTTTTATTGGTTATGTTGAAATGTTAAGGTCAAATGTTAAGGTCACAAAGCTCCAGAGGTTGCCGTGACGCATAAGTTTAAAAATGCAAACTATTGTTTTTGTTCTTTTATTTTTAGTTATTTTTTTAAATTTTTATTTCGGAAAAAAAAGTAGATCTAAAACATTAAGATTAGCAAAAGTATTTTCCAAAATTTGTAAAGTTCCCGGGTAGTTAAAAATTACATTAAAAAAAAATGCGCTCATGTTATATTCAACTATTTTTTCCAGATATCACCCATAAGAATTTAAATAAACTTACCACTTTGTCAATATTATAAATACCACTCTGTATTTAAAAATGCATTATTTTAAACTGAAAGCCAATTTATTTCTGAAATCGAATTAAACTTTAAATCACCTAATATTCGCCAAATAGTGCTTCAGAAAAGAACATTTTATTTTTGAAAGATGTTTTAATAAGAATTACTGTCTTGATAGAAGACTAAAATGGCTCTAAAATCAGTGATTATTAAAGCGATTTAATGAATTCCTTCTAGTTTAAAATGTAGTTTATATTTTGCTTATTAGAAATGCTAATTAGTTTGAAATTCAAAACAAAAAGAAATGGTTTAAGATTTTAATTTGTAAAATTTCATATTAAATTGGCGCATTGTAAATTTTATGAAGTATACTGACTTAATTTTGTTTGTATATCGATTTATTTCTTTAAAGTGCCTTTAGCTGAGAAGTGATGAGGAAAATAAACAAACAGATAAGCCAGGTGAAAAAAAAAAGCCCATCATAACCACCAGGAAAGCAGAAAGGCAGGAGCATGCTTTTGGATATTTAAGAATGCCTTAACTAGCTCTTCAAGATTCCCTCTCTCACACACACACACACATACATACATATCTATATATATATATATATATATATATATATATATATGAGCTTTTCAGTCATGCTGAAAAAACTTTCTTGAAACTTGATATAATTGATTTTTTATGATTAAATTTAGGATTTCTGTCTGTTTGGAAAGAGAGGCATGGGATGTCTGACAAGGATCATATACGTAGAGACCGTAAAAGAAATAAAAATAAGAAAAACTGAAGCGATTCGACTACTTGAATTGCCTCCTCAGAGATCACTTAAACTCTGACCAGTCCTCTGATGATTGTGAATAGAACATCAAGCTGGAGTGTCCGGAGGAAATCTATTACACAGAAGATTGTCTTTTTAACTACTTGTTCAAAAACACAAAAGTACCCTATTGTGAATATGGAAGCCACTGAAATATTAGGAAGCAAAGAAGCTGAAGAATAATCTGTTATAACGGAAAAGAAAATATTGAGTGAATCTCTACCTATCTCTCTCTCTCTCTCTCTATCTATCTATCTTTCTATATATATATATATATTCCAGGTGAAGAGGACTGCGTTTTACTTCTTATTTTGAACGCCCTGGCATTAATTTTAAGAACAGCGCCCAATATAATAAAATAGTATAGAGCTTAATATAGTTATGAATTAATTGTACATTGCGACATGGATATTTTTATGTTTCGATATAGACTTCACAGAATCTTCAAATCTGTAGGATTTTCATACTAAGAATCTCACAGCCTAGAAGGAAGCAGAAACTAAAGACATTGGATTATACAGAGATGTTGGACTTAGGATAATAAAATACCACAAATTTTAAAATAGATAAAATTTGAAAGATGATACATAAAGAATTTAAAAATCTTAATTTAAAAGTAACAAGACAAATATAAAGATTTCCTCGATGAAACTTCTAGAGAAAAAATATACACTAACCATACAAAAAAACAAATACCAATCTTTTATACATCCACCCAAAGTCTAACCACCCTCCATCTATGAAGAAACATGTACTCTCATCAATAGAATACAGAATGAGTAGAAATTCACCAAATGAAGAAGTATTAAATAAGCAAAACAACTTTACAAGACTGCCTTAAAAATTAGTGGATATAAAAACCTAAATATGTAAATGAAAAGTAACCCCCCGAAGAAAATAGGAATAGAAATATTATCTGGTACAGACCCCCTTTCAACCCTTGCGTTAATTCGGAAACACTTTCCTGAAAAAAAAAAATCCATGAAGATCTTTAATAAAAACACTATTAAGTTACAGCTGTATGAACAATTTTAAAAAATCATTAAAAATCACCATAACAGTACTTTAAAAAACTTCAACAAAATTAATAAAACATACTAACAGAAAATAACAATTTAGACAAGAAGAAATATAACTGTAGAAACCCTATAGATTGCCCATTAGCAAACAGGTGCTCAACAAAATCAAGCATCTATCAATGCGAAATATCTTCAAAGGAAAACCCAAATAATATAAAAATTTATATAGGTAGTACCAAGAATACTCTAAAACATCACATTTACCAGCACACCCCTTCATTTAATAACTACAAATACAAAAATAGAGCAATCCTATATCAAAATATCAGTGGTATCTAAAGAAAACAAAAACAACACCTACAAAACTGGAAAATTCTAAAAAGAAGCTAAAACTATATATTAAATCACTTGAGAATAAAAATCTATTAAATAAATGCAATGAGATAAATGTCATATGTAGACATAACATTCACATTAGAAAATGGATAAAATCTAAATGAAATAACATGCATATAACCAACAAAGGCTTAAGGAAAATAATTACTTGACAAACTATCAAAACAAAGCAAGTAAATTAAAACGTAAAATTATTTATATAAAAAATTTTCTATTAATAAAAAACAGATTTACAATAAATAAATACATATTTAAAAATGGTATAAGGATAACAGGAATTAAAAAAAGAAAATTTTTACTTATAAATCAAAGATTTCAAGAAAATTTTAACTAGAGACCAAAAAGAAAATGAAAAGGATACCATACCAATCAACATATCACATCAAAGACAATAAAACTAAGCAAAAATAAAAGGAAAGTGATAAGGTTAGGTTAAAGGCAGGTTGACATCTTGAACATTGGAGGAAAAAGATGAAAGGAAGAAAGTAAGATAAGGGAAAGGGAAAAAAAGAAAATAAGTTAGCACGTATTCTTTGGGGCCAAATTCCAAAATGAATCTTCGCTCTGATTAGTTGAAAGAAACACAAGTCAATTTTATACCTTCCCACATACAACAGCGAAGGTTTCGGGTTTAACAAATAATCTGTACAACCAACATCAAACATTGCCTGATGAAAAGAATTCCCCTTCGAAAATACAAATTTCCAAAATATGCTCACAATTAATTCATACCTGTGTGTATATATATATATATATATATATATATTAGTAATGAAGATTCTAATCCTTACAAGTGACAGTGAATATTATATTACAACTGAGAAGTGATGAATTTCCAAATTTTCTATTTTTAGTTTCAACACTAATTTTCATTTCAATGTTCTGCTTTCATCAAGAAAGAAATGGTGGAAGCTTAGAAAAAGTCCAAAATCTCCTTCACCAAGGTATCTTTTTCCATTTCATCTGACTTTTTACTTCAGGCAAAAATTTTATTCTAAACCTGTGACTTTTTTTTTTTTACGCAGAAGTCTATTTCAACGCCCTTGGATGTTTCTTATTCTGGAACTAATTAACGCCCATCACCCAGCCACTTCCGATCATTTCTTCGTTGGTGTCTGCAAAAATAAAAATTTCGGAAAATATGAAAATATCTGATAGCAAATTAAACCCCAAAACAAAAGTGGTTTTCTTTCTGCTTTTTATTCAGTCTACTCTATTTCTTTTATTTTTATTTTAGAATCTCATTGACTTGATTTGTTTAATTCTATTTTCTATAAGGATTCTTCACACACCCTAAAAAAGCTGTTGTTAATAAAGATTTTATTTTAAAATAAATCTCACGTTTATATTTTGTTCAATTTACCTATTACCATTTTGGTATTGAATTTTAATAGTTTCAGAGGTAAATGCAAAATAAATTTTTCCTAACTTGAATACTACTTTTAACTATTTTAATTTTACTATTATCTTTTTGATGCCCAAGAGACATTAGCGAAGTTTCTTTAAACTGTGAGGCCAATTTCTGAACCTCAAACACATTTATTGCATATTGGGAAAAAAAGTTACAATCCACTCTTTTATTTTGCACCTAAGAGGAAAAAATAAGGAAAGTTTTGGCATTTTCTTATCTAATGTCAAATGTGCTGTCAACTTGGTTTTATTCTTTTTGGGGATTTTTCTTTGCACACATTTTTTTCTTTGGTTTATTTTTTAGGTTTTTTCACTCTGATGAAAATTCTTGACATCAAAAAGGTCATTTTTGAAATCAATGTCGAATTTGAGCTTATGTCTATGATTACCAATGGCGACGGCAGGGAGTAAATTAGTACTTGTTGAATTTATATCAAGAGCGATTTTTTCAAATTAGTTGCCAATTTGATTTTATCAAGTCAATCAGATTTACTTTTAACAAAGGAGTAAACTGTTACTTATGTTGAAAATGATTTAATATCAAGAAAGTTGTACTTGAAATTATGCCAATTTAACCTAAACAATGGATCAAATTTACAATTATGACCGTCGTAAATAGACACATAGTTGAGAATTGATTATATCAAGAAGTACTTTAAATCAGTGACCAAATTGACCTTATCAAGTCAATCAGATTTATTGAAGAAGGAGTAAATAGATACAGAGTTGAGAATTGATGACATCAAGAAAGCTGTTTTCGAAATCAGTTGCCAGTTTGACTCTATCAAATCTTTCAGATTAATTATGAAGATAGGAGCAAATAAATACTGAGTTAAGAACGACGCTATCATGTAGGTCATTTTTTAAAATGGGGCTTCCATTTTTATCTTATCAAATCAATCAACAGCCTGTAAAACACGAATAAATAGATACCGTATTGAGAATTGGATGATACTGTGTTCATTTTTGAATTCACCTGTCAATTTGATCAGATCACATCAAGGTCATTTTTTAAATCATTTGTCCACTTGATCTGATCAAATCAATCAGATTTACTATTTAGACAGTAGTAAATGTGCGTTGTGGTACATTTGAAATCTGGGAGCCGAGTTCGAATCTAGCCGAATTCAATGTATCTACTTACGCGCAAATACCCTTGGGAAAGGTATTAATTTGTCTATTCCTTGCAGTTATGGGCTAAATAACAGACAGATTGGGTTCTATAGCATTGGCCGGCAACCAATCTACCACAGAAAGCAATGGCAACCTACTGCGGGATAATATTCTGCTCAGTCAGTCATGTCTCTTTCGAGACATGATCAAGCATGTATCACGTATGGCACTTAACTGACTGAAATAGATGCTGAGCGTGAACCGGATTATATGAAGAATGTCATTTTTTCTCAAATCAGCTGTGGATCTCACATTATCAAATCAGATTGACTATTCACAATAGTAAATACACACCGAGCTGAGATCCTTTGATATCAAGAAAGTCATTTAAAATCAGTTGCCAATTTGACATTCTCAAATCGATAAGATTTACAGGAGTAATTAGATACCGAGTTGAGAATTGACGATATCAAGGTCATTTTTAAAATTAGCTAATACTTTGAACTTATCAAATCGATCAGATTTACATTTAAGAAAAGAGTAAATGTGTTGAGAATTGATATCAAGAAGGTCATCTCTGAAACCAGCTGCCAATTTTATCTTATCAAATCAATCAGGTTTACTATGATGTCATGAGTAAACAGATACTGAGAGCAGAACGGATGATATCAAGAAGGGATATTTTTCAAATCAGCTACAAAATTTCTTATCAATTTTAAAAGCAGTTATGTAATGTTACCTTTTCCATTGGAAAATCTCGTAACGATTTGGTTACCCACTAACTCAAATCAAAACCAGATTTTTAACAAAATCTATGCTTGCTCGGCTGCCATTGCCCACCGGAATCATTTCTTCCGACTCTATCGTAACTACGCGTCGGACCAAAACAGGCGCCTTTTCACTTCAGCTTTCAGTGTAAAAGGATACTTAACGAAGCTAAGATGTTGTTTGCTTTTCTCCTACAGATGCAACAACTGAGTCATTTTTTTATGGATCTTCGCCCAGATATTAATCGTTCAAACACCAAACTTAGAAGGCCAACAATAATTTTACTTACATTCATAAATAAAATTCATATTTTATGTGTATTTCACGCCGTACGTTTTTAATAATTTTGTTAATCAACCTTCATAAATAGGAAGGGCAATCTTTTTGGCTCTCTTCCCTAAAAAAAAGTGATATTTTTACATGGTAAAAAATTTAATAAGCATTTGAATAAAATAATTTTGAAATAATCAGTATTATGGGTTCACAAATATTTTTAGAAATTCTAAACTTAATTATATTTATTTTATTTTGTTTAATAAAATTAAGTAAAGATGCAATAAGAGAAGGAGAACTGGTAAATTTGTGTCTAGCAAAAATAAATAGTTATCTCCTTAGCTATTCATTTTAAGCTCATTTTTTTGTTTCGTTTGTAAACGACTATTTTTTAAACAATTTGCCTTTTCGAACAAAAATGCACTTTTAAATTGTACTTTTAATATCTTTATTCGTTATTCATTACGAAAAATCTTTTCTGTCAATTTACGATTAGTTTTAAAACAGAAAATAGTATAAAAAGCATATTACTCGAAATTTGAATGTGTTGATCGACAAAACAAAATGCTTTTCCAAATTAGTGAAAAATTATATTGATAAGTTATAAGAATAATTTTAGAGGTAGCGAAACATGATTCAAACAGCAGATTACATAGATAGATTGTCATTTTTGCGTCATGACTGCGATTATATTCAAATTTTTAAAATGATATTCTGAAAATTGGATAAAAGAAAAAAATTTCGGCGGACTTGAAACAGACTACCACCCCGTTTAATTTTGCTGTTTTTCATAACTTTCAGCGCAGTCTATCGATTCCCCCCTTAGCTTTACGATTGACAAGTTTTGAAAAAAATTCAATATTTAAAAATTTTCTGGGTGGATAAGTTTCTCGCCTAACGTTATGGTAAATCGAGCCTCCATTTTGAAACCAATCGCCGGTACGACATTACCGCCACTGTAGAATTTGTTCATTATCAAATTTTTTTGAACTTTTTTCAGTGCAATATCTTTTTGTAAACTTTACGAATGACAAAAAAATTGCAACAGTACAATTAAACAGTACACACCAAATATTGAAATTGGATTACCAAGCACCCAAAATTTTAATATCAAACTGGTAAGAAAATTCCTTAAAAATAAATAATAATAGCAATGAATTAAATATTAGAACAGTCAATAGTAGTAGTTAAAATAAAAGTGCATAATGTTCTTGTATTTTCTTTTTTTGTGTGTGTGTGTGAAATAATTGGTTATACAGGGTTAATTTTATAAGATAATTTATTTTTAAAGGTAAACAATACTAATTTCTAGATTACAGCTCTTTCGATCCTGCATACTTTGTAAAATTTTAAGTACGCTCTGGGTGACACTAAAAGAATTACGCGCGCTTTGGCCGTGACAGTTTTTTTTATTTCTTTTTTATTACTACTATTGATGACTTATGAATTTATTTGTTCGTTCGTTGCCATGTTTAAATATTATTTTGCCAATATTTTAAGCAAAATGTAAAATTATTTTATAAAAATCCGGTTAATACTGATATTTACTAATTTTACTTCAAATTATAACTTATCTGTAGAATAAATATGACTATTTTCATTTTTAAATTTCTTTTACTTTTTTTAAATTTATAATAGAAGATCGGTAAATGATACCTTTAATACCTTTAATCTTTTTTTAATGTCTAAAAACGTTTTTTTACGTAATCATTTTTTATAGATTAGCTTTAGATTATCTTTCAAATAAAAACCAAAATTTGAATTCAAAAAGACACATTGTTTAAAAATACATTTTTTTCGAGGTTCTACACATCATGAAGTCCATGATGGTACCTAATGAAAAGCAATTAGGTAAAAAAAAAACAGCTTTATATATATATATATATATATATATATATAATAGTAATGTACGGAATTTAACCTACAAGATCAAAAATAAGAAAATTGGTCGTCACTTTCCTAACTTCGACTTAGATAATTTTTTTTTTTTTTAAGAGCACAGTCAAAATTTCATTAATTATTTTCAAAAAACTCCAAATTTATTTATGTTGTTATAGATTCAATACTATTTGCTGGTCTGTTTTCTAGCTTTGCTCAATTGTATATGAAAAATAAGTGTGCACGAACGAAATCCCTTTTAATTAGGACCCCTGCCTGATACGAGCAACACACGGATAGTGACTACCTTGATGACCTACAGTTTTTATCACACGAATACCCTCAAAGATTTTGAGGCAGAAGGAGATCTCTCATGGAATTCTCAGAAACGTTGGTCATGAACTTCCTTGATTATTCGAGGACCTATTAATCGAACCTGATTCGGACTCGCTGTTGCCAGGCTTCAAATCGAACATCGGTTCCAGACACTGTTTTTCAAGAACAAAAACCAAAGAAAAGAGACCGACCAGGCAAAACCAGAAACCGCTCCTGTTAAACCCGATCAGAAATGTAAGTGTTACATTTTCAATTCTAAGGACAACGATTTAAGTTGAGTTCCAAATAAATTTTATTTGGTTTGTATTTTCGTCTGTTGAATTTCGATACTGACAAATTTGGGCTGAAAAACCTTAGAGTAGGTGTGTTTTAAAATGACTGAAATGTTTTTATGCTTCGAAAAATATTTGGTATTAAATTAAAGGATTAACAGAATTTTGTGAAGTTAAGTTTGCTTTTTGTTCAAAACATGAAATTTTTATTCCTTCTTTGTAGTCTGCGATGTCAACAACAGTAATTTTTATACTGTTGAAACATTTTCAAAAGTAAATATTTATTATTTTTAAGCACCAACTCATATAGAAATATTCTTTGAGTTTTTATGAATTATTTTTGGCAGGTTTCATGAAAAGATTTTCTAATTTGATATGACCAAATGCTTTAGTGAAATTATAACAAAAAAAAAAAATACTTATCATCATAAAATCTGAAATCTTCACAATCTAAGAAATGAGCTGATCTCCTCTGAAATATATTTCAGTAGGAAAATCTTCCCTTGTGGCAGTGACTGATTTTCGGTTTTAAAAAATCCGAGGAAATTACTTTCGTTATAACCTTTATTAATTGGATATCAGTAAAAAATCCAGAAGAAAATTGATAAAATCTTAGAATTCTAGTAATATCGTTTAAATGTGTAAAACTGTTCCTGATCCAACAGAGAGCTCAAGGTAAATTTAATTTCCAGAGTGGATATTCATTTGTAAATTTAGATCGTATTTAGGGAGAGAGTTATTCAGTTCGAGACATGAAGTGTTAACACCAGTCAACTTTTGACAATGCATGTCTCAAACTGACATCTTAGATAGCTATCCGACCTAAATGGGATCTGCATATATATATATATATATATATATATATATATATTTAGAACATGCACAAACAGCAATCTACTACAAAATTGTACATTTCTTTCGACTTTGGAAGAACAATATCTCATC
>JBBBDQ010015267.1:0-16953 GCA_037127315.1 Ascarosepion bandense
ATTCCCCATAAAATAAGAAATTGTGGAGAGCCATAATCATCGATCCTTAGGTCCGAAATAGAAGTGCGGTTGGAATTAAAGGGTGCGATAAACAATTAACAATAAAAGAAAATAAATAGCTTTTCCCGACTTCCTTTTCCTCATCACTTTCCTCTTTTTTATCTTTTTCTTTCTCCTTCGTTTTCCTTCTTTTCTTTTTTTTCTAGATATCTTAAAGAAAGACAAAGGGAGACAACTCACATTTAAGAGTTACTTCCCTTTTGCAGTTTTTCCTATTCGCCCTAAATTGCCTTTTGGTTTTTGGTGAATGGCAATAATTGACCTTTTCTTTCTTTGATTCATGTTTTCTTTCAAATCGTTGTTTGATATTTTACATCTTGTTGGCTTTACACATATTTTATGTGCAACAATGACTTTTGCTTATTCTTCTTGAATGAGTCTTGTTTTTTTCTCAAACTTATCGTGATGAAGTTCGCTGCCAGTGGCAACAAGTGTTCTTGAATTTTTTGAAGATTGTCGTTATCTGGGATGCAAGATATTGGAATGAGTAAGTACCTCCAATCATTTACGATGACTTGATATTGGAATGAAGTAACCAATTTTATCATTTACAATAACTAACTTTTCAACTAACTTTTGAAAAATAAAATAAATGTTTTCGAAACTTTTATTTTAGTTTTAATTAAAACTAAATGATTAAATTAACTTTTTTCCAGTAACTAAATTATGAATTAAGGAACAAACAATAATCGACTAAACAATTGACAAGTAATTGATGAATAAGTAACTCATTGAATACAACAAAAAACAATTTAAATGCAAACAATAGATTTAAAAATCAAATAATACTCTCATAGAAAAATACATTACAGATGCCAAATTTAATCGAATGTTTGAAGTTTTCTTTGTTTGTTTAACTTGTTACTTGTAAGAATATTTTTTCAAGAAATAAAAATTATCACAAGAACATTTGTAGAGCTCCAGACAAATATCTTCCTATTTTTTCAATATTGTGACATTCATCAAAAAAAGTGTCAACATTAAAAGGGTTTTCTTCTATTATTCACAAAAACATTCAGTGTTATATACGCAGATAATTTCCTTGATTTACTAAATGAAGAAATGAAGGATTTTTTACCGCTACCAGTGACTGTATAATCATAGAATAAAATTTGTAGAAATGCATCCTTAGGAATATAAGAGGGAACTGCAATTAATCCCTGAAAATAGCTGTTTATTTCAGGTATGGCATTTAATCTTCTTAAAAACCACAAAACAGCATTAACCTTCTTCGTATAGTATTATGAAGAACTCTACATTTATTAACATCATCCTCTTTAAAATCAATTCTAAATTTATGCACATCTAACTTCTGCTCCTCTGTCACTTCATCCCATTTTTGTTCTTGTAAATTCTTTAAATCAGTTTTGATGTATTGCTGATTAAATGGTAAGCCCATTTTAAAACTGATAACATTATGTTGCACACTTTCTCTAATGAGTGCTGGAGTCAGGATCGAACCAGGACCGTTGGATTTCAATCCAAAGCCTTCCAGCTAGTTTCTTGCTACGCCTCTTCGTCTTCTCCTCCCACTCTCTTTCCTCCTTCCACCTTTCACTGTTTCTCTCTGCTTCAGCTTCCCGCCAAGAAATTGACGCCACTGCATTATTTATTGTACAGGAAAGTATCATGGCACAAGGCCTAATACGGGGATGGGGGAAGGCTGGTCATCAACTGTCCTAATTTAACTTAGCTATTCACTTCTCGTTGACCCTGACACGCTAACAATAACCTTTCACCATAAAACCACATTTTTACTTACCATTCTTACCACGTCCACCATAATACCTCAGGTTCTCTATGTAGTCCTACTTAACTCCTATATGTACAATGTTCAGTGGAGGGGCATGGGCAGAAATAACAACATTTAAAATCCTCAATGATTTTATACAATGAAAATAAGATATGTACAAGAAACTAAACAAAATCATATTAGTAATAAAAGCCCCTACTACTCTAATAATGTGACAGCAAAATCACTTCGGACGAAATATAATGCGTGGTTTTAGAAGTATAATACCATATATCCGATCAGCAATCACTCACACAATCACTCACACATTTAAACATCATAACAAAAACGAAAGCACACTTGAAAAATAACGAAAGTCGTGCCACGCATCCACCGGGGAACTAACATTGTTGAACACCTACAGGAAGGAAGGGGTTAAACTAAAGAAAAATAGGGGAGAAAAAAGAAAAGGGGGCCAATGAGCAATCATAACCTAGCTGGTTAACATTGAAGCCAAAACAGAAAATCAAACTTACCACTTAACCTAACAGGGACGGGGTGCACATGTTCTGCTCAGTGTCACTCCAATATCCCGATGCCTAACCAGCATCAAACAACCACTCCAGGTCAGCACCTTTCACTCGGGACAGAACGCGCAAGACTCACCCACCTTTGGTTAAATTCGATGGATGAGTCACTTTTCTCTGTCCCGATCTTGACTTTAAGCTGATGCTTAAAGAACAAGATCGAAGGTCAAAAAGAGGTAAACTTCTCATCACCATAGAATTCCTTCTGTCGCGTCGTCCAAATCACGATTCGCATAACACCTAGTATAAAAGAGCACATAGTGCTCAGCCCTAGATAACGGAGGCACGACATTGTCACAAACAGAACTAGGCCTCAAGGACAAAAAGAACTTTCCACGTACATGAACCATGAGGTCTTCAAGAAACCCCACACAACGGAGCAACAACACTGCAGTGGAAGAAGGTGTGATCGACGGTTTCCGCCGTCAGCCCACAACGCACGCAGGTTGATTTTGAAGAAGCCCGCCGCATGAAGCCTCTTGCCTACCCAGAGAGCTTCTTCAATCATCAGCCAGGTGGACAGATGTGCCTCATCGTTGCGAGACATTTCAACCCAGGCGCTCAAGGCCATATGGAGCGAGCCTCCTGCCGGGAAGCTCCTTGAGCTCTCCGCCAATCAGTTCATCTTGGAACGTTCCCCCTAACTAAACCCGATATAATGCTCTAAGAGACAACGATTTGGCGTTGAGAGGCCATCCGCAGCCTGCAAGAGAAACTGGAGAGCCAAAACGACATTTTGCAGAAGGAGCACTTGCCACGAGGAGGCAATGGCCGGCCTCCTCCTCCGACAAATGCAACAATTTCTCAGGGATGGAAAGTTTTTATGGACGTCCTTCTGAACGAGGGTGCCGTTCTCATCCTCTAAGTATACATTCGATCCAGGAATCTAATGCGAAGCGTGTAAGCGATTTCAATTCAACGCTAGGCATGCTCAGACTGCCCTCAGATGGATGAAAACAGATCTCGCGACGTACCTTGGGAGACTTGCCTTCTCCCAAAGGAAGCAGAACAAGAACTGAATTAAACCTCAAACGAATGGCACACGGGAGAGTAGCTACCGAGAGTCGGTAAAGGAGAATCGGGTAGATGTGGAGGCACATACTTCCGCCCTCCCCTTTAAGGAGAGCTCTCCGAGTCCACAGACGAACTGCGCCCTCGGCCTCTCCCCTCGAACTCGACCAATTCATATTTCCAACTGGAGATCTGGACCTTGAAAAAGACGCCGAGAATCTTGATCGGCCCGTCCGTCCAGAGGAAAGGCCCGAAGAGAAACTCCTTCCACGCACCCAATCGCAAGCCAAGACTTATCATGATTGATCTTGGCCTCGTCACCGTCTCATAACATCTGATTTCTTTGTTGACTTCTTGTCAATCTCGGTTGCTCCACAAAAAACCGAAACGTCGTCAGTATAGGCGGAGTACCTGGCCGAGGTGGTAGTACCAGGTACGGAAATTCCGCGAAGGACCGGATTCGCTCTTTAACTTGAAGGAACGGCTCCAACGCAAGAACGTACAGCAAAGGCGAAAGCGGACAACCCTACGAATGGGAGGAGACAGCGAAGGCTTCGATCTTACCCCCATTCACTTCCACCAGCGTACTGGGGGACTCATACAGCAGTCGGATCCAGGAGCGAAAGCATGGCCTGAAACCGGCGGCGGAAAGGACAGACTCCAAGAAACGATGGTCAACCCTATCGAATGCCTTGGACTGGATCCAAATTGATCAGCGCGGCTTCGGTGTCGGTTTTCTCGATGATCAGGCGTACCAAATGAAGGTTGTCCTGAAGAACCTGCCCTTCACAGCACAAGTCTGCCGTTTTTCAACAATCAGGACTAGAGAGACAGCCTGCAAACGGCCGGCCAAGATCTTGCAAGACCCTAAGTCAGTATTTAACATCGTTAAAGGCCGATAATTATCTATGCCACCCCCACTGCTCTTGTTTCTGCGAAGTAACTTGATTACACCCCTGGTGAAGGATGAGGCATAGACCCCTGCTTCATCTTGCGTTGTTACAAACAAGAGCCAGCAGAGGAACAAGAACGGACGACTGCCTCAAGTACAGTTCGTAGGGAAGACCATCCAAACCTGGAGAGTTTTGTCCCGGCCAACCAATTTCAGCGGCATCCCAGACTTCCGATCCTTGCCGCGGGCCCCCGCACCCAGTCGCTTCAGCCGCCGAGAGAGGCGGGGAAAGTCAGCCAAATAGGTGTCGAACCGAGCAGAGCTCAGACCGGGCTCCCTTGGTGAAAAGATCCCGAAGTAATCCCGGAAAAGCTCCACATATACCCACGTCTGTAGTCACGGTAACGGGCCACATCCGGCAATGTGTGATGTCCTTGATATGCCGATTGGTTGCCGGCCTAGCTTCCTTCGCACGCAGTTCTGCGGCCATATTCGTTGCCTCAGAAGACATTCTTTTAACCTAGCCCTAACTACCGAGCTTGATCCTTCTTGATAAGCAAGGAGGCCAGCCTCGGCCCTAGCTAAGGCTACGTCCCCACTATTACGGGATTTAACTGCCCGATCAACTTTTTTCTAACGTCGCTTGCGCCGCTAAATTAGCTAAGCTGAGCCGACGACTATAGTCGGCAGCAAACGACCCAATTTTGGACGGCGTGTCCCACCCACTTATTCCCAACCACAGCCCTCGTCAGTTCCCGCTTTAGTGTTAGTAGAAAATGGTGCTGGAAATCTTGACATCAAATAATGACGCGTTCAATTTCCAGTAGCCAGCCAACTTAACCTTAGGCTTATCTAAGTTTACACGAACCCGGACGAGCCTATGATCCGTAAACTATGGAATCGAAATCCTCGACTCATCCAAGAGCTCCCACGTCGACTCTCCTAACTAGGACTCGGTCGAGGTAGCTTGCGCGTACCGGAATCCGAGCTGCCCCTATTAGTCCAAGTCCACACTACCTCCTTGGGGTGTTCTTACGGGTACTTATCGACAAGATCATTCCTGTCGAGCAATTCCCGAAATGTTTTCACATCCGGGTTGTTAGTACCCGATCTTTCTCCTATCCGATCTTCTCAGGGTCAAGGACGGCATTCCAATCCTCTACAAAATTACGATCATTTCGATGTTCCAAAGAATGACTCGAGTCGTCGAAACAAAGCAGACGCTCCCTATGGACATTGGGCGCATAAACCCCCAATGAGCCGAAAAGACTTCTCCTTTATGGTAATATCCAGCACACAAATCCTGCCCGCTGGATCCGCGAAGACAAGGTATGTACGCCGCACCCAATGACTTGCTCACTAGCCAAGAAACTCTCTAGAACGACCATCAAAACATGCCGAATAGAGATCGTATCCCTAGACAGAATGCCCTCATAGTCGCCAGCTAAAAACCGGGTTTCCAGACAACAAACATCAACCCCGAGGCGCTAAGATCATGAGGAAAGTCTCACCTCTTGAGACTCGGACCTCAGCCCCCGGGTTTACCAACCAAAGAGCCATTGTGATCCTTAATTAGGGTTGAGTTTCTGGACAGAACATGGACGGGAAAGGATGCCGACAGCCTTCCCATAGATCCTGTTCATTTCTTTGTCAATGGTGCCATCATGAGAGAGGCCACCAACATCCCAAGGAAATGTTAGTTTCATTGCCCTGTAAAGGAGGGTGAACTAAAATTGGGACCCGTCCTACACAACATTCTTCAACTTTGTATGAATCCTCCTCCATTGTTACTATAGGTGGGGGACATTTTAAAGGCTTTCCCTGCTTCAGTGAGCATGTCCCACACCTTTCCAGTACCTGTTCCAGTTCTTACAACTGTCAGCATCCTTTTTGCATGAGGAAAATTTTTTGAAGTTTCTCAATGTCTTTCCTCGCATTTTTTTCACGCTAATAGGACCTTTTTAATTTGCTGATCCTATTGCCAAAGTTCCTGGCCCTATCTTCCTGGCTGGAGAACCTGCAAATATTCTCCTCATTAAGTAGGGTGCTCTTGTCGCCTTTTCCTGAGCCTCCCTATCCTCTGCTGTGGGGCTCCTTTGCCTCTTTTTGAAGGTGGTGGTAACAGCTTTTTGGGAGAGGGGTTGGGGTTGGTTGTGGGGATGGTATTCGGAATGGGCTGGGGTCTCTACTAAGAGGAGCAGATTTCCTGGGAGGGCCGGGAGGAGGGGACACCCTTAGTTTTTCTTTTTTTCAGGAGAGGACGGGCAGAGACAGAGGGACGTGTGTTTGTTTCTATGAGTCTCCTTTAGTTTTTGTGCTTTTCCATGCCCTGCAGCCTGGGTCAAGGCCATGCATCTCCCCCATTGATGGTGCAGACCAGGCCGAGGCGTCGCCCTCTTTGCTGGTAGAGGGAGAGGGCTGTACGTGCCTTTAGTCCTGGGAGCATCAGGGGACTGAGGTCCTGGAAGCTTGACAAGCCCTCTGTCCCGTTAACAACCTGCCATTCCCCCTTCTCTCCGATACTACACTTGTAGCAGGCGGCTTTTCGGGGAATGAGGGCCGATGTTTTGGCCCAACCGGGGTACCACCACACCGGTCCTGGTTGCTGGCATGCCCACTACAGGCGGGACGGATTTTGTCACAGAAGCGGCCAGAGGGTATTTTGGTCTTCAGGGGGCCCGGCTTCCAGAGGCCTTTCTTCAAGCAGGAGGAGGAGAGGTGACCAATCTTTCCGCACCTCCAGCATGTCGGTTTGCGACCGGTCACTATCACTCGTAGGAAACCAGGCCCCCAACGTCAAGACAGTTGGGGATGGTATCAAAGGCTTTACCACCATCATAATCACGAAAGCGATCATCCTCAGTCAGGTCCTCGCAGGAGGTAGTCTAAGGTCCTCACCGAATTGAGAAAAGTACGCCGCGTAGGATGCTCCTCGATGACCTGGAGGAGGACCCTTGCACACTGCCACCTTGGTCCTACGCATGCCTAGGTATTCTGTTCTAACAATAAAATCTTTCGTTATAAGATCTTTTGATACCATCTTTAGGCAATCTTCCGGCGTGGGCAGCAGGCGGTTTCCGCCCCACGTGAAATAGCCCGTGCCTTTTACGATTCGTAAGGGCTTGACCCCCGTGGACTGCAGTGTTCTTAACACTGTGTCTTTTGTAAGACAAATCTTGCGCGAAACGCTGTTTGACCACAAGGACTGACACAATTCTTTTTTTCAATTTTTCTTAATCTTGGGGATCCTCCAAGAGTCCATCTTCTGTCACAAGATGAGCGTAACTCTTGCTCTCTCCAGAAACTCCGGGTCAAATTGATTTTTACCTTTGGTGGGGACTTCCAGCCCAAGGGCGATTCCCTGGCCTCGTATCTTTCGTTTGAATCTTCATCAATTTTGGTCTCGTTATCCTTTTGGCCATTATCGGCCACCACATTTTGGGTCTCTGTCTTTTCATCCGTCTTACTTGGAAGTAGGAAGAGGGGGAAAAGATTCCTCATTCTTTGGCCACGGCCACCATATTCTTCACATCTTTTGGTCTTCTCTTGTTGTTGATCCTTATTTTCAACAATTAGAGGGGGAAAAGACTCATCATCCTTTTCTCTGGTGGACCCTTCCAAGGAGGGTCAAACAAAAGTTTCTTTTTTTTTCACTGACCGACCTGAGTCGGCCATTTTTAAAAATAAGAAACACAACGTCGCCAATATATTTTCCTCCGTAAATCCAATGAGAATAGGGAGGGGAGGGAAAAGCGTGAGAAATAGGGGGGAAACAAAATAAACCCTGCAAGGTTAAAGGAATAGGCCACAGTAATGGCAAATAAAAATTAGCCTAATATGGCAAACAAAAATAACAAAACAGCTTACAATTCACAAAAAATTAGCTTTAGCGGTAAATTAATAGTTTAAATAACAGCAAAAACTAACCTCTTGAGAGGTTTCTTAAAAAAAAAAAAAAAAAAAAAAAAAAATTACCTAAAGGCGATAAACGATAAGTAGCTTTACAAAATTTACAAGATAAACTTACACGTTAACAATAAAAAAAAACGAAGGAGTCGCCTAAAAAAGGCTACTAAAAGAAAATAATGGGAAGGTGGTCAATAAACGTTAATAGGTTTTCAAAAAATAAAGTTTCAAACAAAAAGAGCGGAGAGTTGCCTAAAAGGCTACTTCCGTAAAACTAATATGGGAGGCTGAAAAGAAAAACGTTAAAGTGTGGAGGAAATCAGATAATATTCAGTTTACAAGTCGCGAGAAAATTACAAAATAAAAATAAAGTTTAAACAAAATTAAATGTAGCACGTAAGGCAAAACTAAAAAAACTGAAAAATGAAAACAAAAAAATTAAGTCACACGGTCCGACCTAAACAAAAAACAAAAATGGCGGCCAGAAAAATACGAAAATAAAGTAACAAAAAGCTAGAAAATAAAATGAATAGAACAAAACAAGGAAACGAAAAATTAAATAAAATTAAAAACTTAGCTATACAAAAAGTGTCTTTAGCAGGAAAGCGGTAAGTCAGAAGGAGAAGGTAACTTTGTCAGTATTCCGTCAAAGACTGACTGAAAAAGACTCGACGCCACCCAAAATTGACGCCACTGCCTCCTCGGGTGAATCAGTCGGTTGGTTTTATCGATGACACTCTACCCATAATCCATTTCTCAGTCTATAAAATTTCCACTCAGTCTCTCCTTTTCCTTTAGGAATGGGCTGAAGGTGATTATTAAGACAGCTGTGAGTATTTTTTTTTTTCTATATGATGGCGGTGCTTCTTTCTTTTGAACCGATTACTGCCCTGCACGCCAGACACAAACGAACCTTCTTTTTTCCAGAGCCGCCACTAGTCTCCTTTCATGTTCACACATTCTAATTTTTTTTTCACACTCAAACACTTGTCATATCGAGATGTTATACTGATCCCCACTAAATTGTTGGTACTGACCAAACCTTGCCACAAGGTGATCAGTTTGAAATTTGACAGGTAATATGTTACCATTTTGAATTCTTCTTTGCAATACTTGGTCACTTCTAGAAATTCATAGGTTGTAAAATGTAAAACAGTGAAAGTTTCTCTTGTTAATTTGCCATTTCCTCCAGAGATGCCATTCCAAGATTCTAACCTGTCACAGAATAGTGAGAGAAATTTAAAATTTTCTTCATTTACTCTAAGTCAATTGCAGTATTTATTTTCAAGCTGACAACCTTAAATGGCGTTTTTACATTCATTGTTGTCCACTAAATATAAAATACGTTTATATATTCTGCAAAATTAGGCAAACATTTCGTTTTTATAAGGTCAATAATCCTGGAATAGTGTTCTCATTAAAAATTTGCAGAACTAAATGTAAGTTACAAAATGGGGCACTCTTTGGATTCTATCTGATTCATGATTTTCATTGTGACAAAATGTTGGGAACAGCAGCATGCATTTACTTGCATATTTTTCACCAAGTCAGTTGCTTCAATCCATTTTAATATATAGACTGAGTCGAATAGGAAAATAAGAGGTTGAGAATATATAACTGGGTGTGGATATACAATGGAACGCTTTAGGGGACTGCAAAAGAAAAATATAGCTTTTTTATTTATAGCATTATTATTTGTTATGATTGATAATAATGGAATGCCTATCTCCTCTAATCTAATTATTATATTGTTATCAATATCAAATAAATTCTCAGTTTTAAGACATTTAGCATATCATGCACAACATCTTTATATTGGGTGGAGAATATACTGCTAACCTTAAAGGCAAATGCACTTGTTGCAGCTTCATTGTTTTTGTCAGATAAGCCAACAATATTACCAACCTCATAATCAAAATAAGAATTTAGATGAATTTCATCAAAAAGTAAAATACATCAGGTGTCCTTCTGCACTAGAAACTTAAATTTATTTTTAATATGTATGAGAAAATTGTTATGTTGCTCAGTCAAAGGATTCATCTATGTTGATAAGGTTAGTCTTTTAATGCTTGAATAGCTTGGTAAAATTATATTTTTGCTTTCTTAATCTGTACCCTTTAGGGGAGCAGTTATATAATCTCTAAATAATATAATTATGTAGTTATGTATCAACTTTACATTGCAACATGGAAATTTCTATGTTTCGAGATAGGTTCTCATCATCAGGCAATGTTGATGTCACAGTAGGACAGATTTACATTTAAAAAAAGTTTTTTTTAGATTTTTTAAATGTAAAATCATCTGCACAAGCACATCAACATTGCCCGATGATGAGAACCTATCTCTGAAACATAGGAAATTTCCGCGTCACAATGTAAAATTGATACATGACTATATAATTATGTTAAGCTCTATAATACTCATTATATTGAGCACTGTTTTAAATGCCAGAGTACCAAAATAAAAAACCTTGAGTCTTTTTCACTTGAAATAACTTTTAAATAATCAAGTTAATTTGGTGTCATTAAGTTTAGCTGCTCATAACTTGATTAGCTTTTTAATTTTAAAAATATATTAAAAGTTTAATCTTGTTTACTTACTGGAATATGTCTTTAGTTGGTACTTTAATTTTTTAATGATTTATTCCATGCTGTATTTTCTTCCTGAACAACGACCCAGATGACATCGTAATAGTCCCATTTGGCACAACAGCAGATATAGTCAAGATCCATTTTACACCAGAGTTCAAATTGTAAAATGCAAAGTTACGATATCCATTATATTTTGTTTTGAATCATCCTGTAAGTGGATTTCATTATTTTATATAATTTAATCAGTTTGTTGAAAAATACGCAATAAATATATATTAATTGTTCCTCGCTTGGAAAGACTTTTTCAAATTCATTAATCATTAAATGTTGTATAATCCTGAATGAAAATTGCCACAGTAAATTTATGTTCAATCTCACACAACATAATCTCTTAATGTCAGTCAGTTAAGTGCCACACGTGATACACGTTTTGCGATCATGTCTCCAAAGAGACATGACTGACTGGGCAGAAGATTATCCCACAGTAGGTTGCCATTGCTGTCTGCGGTAGACTGGTTGCCGACCAAGGCTATAGAACCCAATCTGTCCTGGTATTTAACCCATAACTGGAGAGAAGAGACGGATTAATACCTTTCCTATATATTTGCGCGTAAGTGAATACAATGGATTCAACTGGAATGTCGAACTCAGCTCCTGATTTCTTGTTTCAGTGTGCCGATATCCACTGCACCATGCAACGCACATCCTTTCCTTTAATGTAGGATATTTCAAAAGAGTAGCAGTAAAAAATAAAATAAAATTGTAGAAAGCTGAATAAGGCCAGCAAGATTATGCTTCTAATTCCATCAGACACTGAAAATGTTAATATGTGAGTATCCTTCTTTATCTTCAAGATTTCTCAATGTAATCTTTTAATCATCTCTGCACATCAAGTGCAAGGAAGCTACTGAGATGCATAGAGAAAGAATAAGAAAAAAACATTAAAGAAAGAGAATAGTAAAAGAACAGGAATTAAACAGAAGATAATGATTGACATTTAAATTTTTAAATATCAAAGCTGACTGGAAAGCAACAAACCAGGAGAGATATTCACAAATGAGAAATGCATTTGAAGAAATTTCTTAGCATAGAACTTATTGATTACTTTTAGTCATTTCAACTGTAAAATGATGAGACCTCACTGCTAATCTACTACTGCGCTTAAATTCATAGTCTAGGAATGTTCATCAGAATGATTACCATGAAAATATTTATAAAAAAAATACACACAAAAGTTATACTACAGCAGTCGGGAAGTAATTGAAGCAAGATGCCATTCTTTGGGACCAATAACATTGCAGATTCTTTAGATTTTAACAAGGATCTCTAAAGACATAGCAGAAGCATCTGACAAGACATGGCATCAACATTCAATGTGAGGATAAATGGTAGTACTTATAAATATGTAAGATAGATTCTGTAAGAAAAATTCACTAACAAGACACAATAAAACAACTTTTCCAGTCTCGGACCAAGCAATTGATTCAATATAATCTTTCCACTTCATGCCACTGGAAAACATTAGCCCAAAAAGGCACAATGAGAGTCACTCCTCTGGTGGTTAGCATCAGCCATGCTGTTAAAAGGTAAAAAGGTTATTTCAGATAATTAAAAGAGATCACTTTCATTTTGGAGGTGTTAAAATTAACAGCCATTTTTTGTCTCAGTTAACAACAGATTGTAGGTGTAATTTTTCATTCAGCAGCTAATTTGACCTCATGAACCCAATCAAACTTCCTGTTAAAATAGGAATAAATAATTATCATCAGCATATATACATATTGAGAATGGATAATGTTGGCGAGGTCATTGATGAAAAAAAAATTAGGAAGAATTTAGATTCAAGAATAAAGTTCTGAAGTATATGCTCTAATGCAAAAGATCTGAAAGAGTGGCTATCATTCAAGACATTTTTATTAAAGATTAGGAAAGAAGATTGAAACCATTTAAAATCCATCCAAAAACACCGTAAGTTTCTTCAACTTGTGAAGAATTTCAGCAGACCAAAAACTCTGAAAAAGGCCTTTTGAGATATTGAAGGTATCAATTCATTCTTCAAAGTAAATCTTGATAGACTTTTCAGCAATAATTGCTATCTGCTGCTAATGAAGTTTGGGCTCACAATGTCATACCAGAAAATTTTTCCCTTGTCAAAATCCGTCTTGCACATCAACAAATGTACCATCCACCCATGCATTGAATATTGCTGCCATATCTGCTCTGGTGCACCTGCTATTCGTCTTGATGTTCTTGACAAAATCCCAAAACAAAGGATTTGTAATATAATCGATCCTGACTTGGCATTTCCATCAATTACTTTCTCACCAACATGACATGGCTTCTCTTTTATCTTTTCTACAAATATTTCCATGGCAACTGCTCTGATTGTATTGTTTTTCTTCCTGATGCCCTCACTGTGTAAAGTTAAGTGTCTCACTAGAATGGCATCTATGCTGTACATGTTTACTGTCTGCGACCACCTCTTCTGCTCTAACAGTTTCTTTTCTCACACTTACTTGTGAACTCCTCTCAATTTACTTGCTTCTTGGATATGTACAATATTCAAAAATTTAAATGCAACATCATTCCCCATCTCCTATCTTCTTGAATCCTTTTGTTCTTTCCCTAATCCCTCCCTAGACTCAGATTTTTCTTCATTTTTACTCCTCTATCCCCCAATTTCCGTATACTCGTGGCATTTTCACCTTCCTTGAGGGGAAGTGATTAAAAAATAAATATACCAACAGTTGATCTTAAGAAGATTGTTTGAAACAAGACTTGTAATTGGTCTTTGTTGCATTTCCTTCTCTTCTGATATATACAAACAAGATACCATCAATAAACCCATGAATAGTCTGAAGAATTCTTTTCAACAATTGGCCAAATATATTGCAATTAGCGTTTATTATCTAAAATCCTTGTCCCATGTTGTTACATTTGCATATTTTTCTTTTTTTAAAAACAAAATTATTAAAAATAAATAACAATTTCAACATTTCATCTGCTGTATTTATATATTTAGAAGATAAATACAGGATCTGGTCAATGCGCACCTGACCTAACTCTTCCACCCTGGACCCTCAACCCCCGGCGTCTTCCTCTTCGGCTTGAGTTGTCTATTCGGTGTTAACCGAACACAGCAAGTTGGCCGTTGCTCCCCGAGCATTCGTATGTCAGTCAACCGGCCCACTGGTTTAAATCTACTGCTCACGTTGTGATTATTGGTTCCAGAAAGAAGAAGTGTTATTCGTGCACATCGACTGAAGATGTAGACATGGCTGGGGAACTCAGTTAAAATATTTAGAATACAGCAAAAAGAAATAGAAAGTAAAAAATAATGTCCGTAGAAAGCCGAACAAACAACTGTTCTATGATTGCACTCTTAATGTCGTTTATATACAAGAAAAAGAATAGAAAATGAAAAAGGTTTTAGAATGTTTTTCAGCATAACAACTCACACACTGGAGTCTAGACAGACAGAGATAGAGAGAGTGTGTATGGTTCGCCTGTTGTTAAATCATTCCAGACGATATATAACTCTTTTCAAAAATATTCTTTGACGGAGCCAGTTCTTCCTCAAATAAAACGCTGGGACCATGGTACCTTTGAAAGGTGCTGGTACAAACGAAGGATGAAGCAACCGGTAAATAAATACACTGCTTTTATCTCGCCGTTCAAATTTAAATATTTTTTCACTAAAAATATTATTTCGTTCATTTCCATTTTGTTTTCTGATGACCCGAATTAATCGCCCAACTTATATTTAGATCAGATTTCGCGACCGGTAAACAAACACGCCGGTTTTATTCCGCTGTTTCAATTTACCTCGAATTTGATTTAACATTGCCAGGTTTACTGAATTAAAAATTCTGTTTAAATTTTTAATAGAAATTAAAAAAGAAAGAAACGAATGACATGACGTTTCGGCTGTTTGGTAGCCTTCTTCAGGTACTCAAATTTGAACCCTTTAAACGTGTATGTGCTTGACTCTGTCTCAGTCACTCTCGTACAAGCTATCAGTACGTGGAAAAGAAAAGCAAATAAATATAATTAATTATGACAATTTATTTATCGCACTCTAGATTATCATGAAACAAATGGAGTCAGACAAAATCGAACACCCCAGTGCGACTGGTAATATTAACACCTGTGAAAAGAAAAGAAAAGAAATATATTTACGACAATTTATTTATCGTGCACTCAAGATTATCTTTGTAAAACAAATAATTGCGGCAATTTATTTATGCACTATACATTATAAGGGGGAAGATGGGCAAATTTTCGTACCTGTTTGAGACGAAAAATGGGTTATTGCGAGCCATGACCATATATGTTTTTGATAAAAGAACGACGCGGGAGAGCCATGATCGCATATTTTTCGCGAATTTTTACACAGAAGACTGACCGAAGGCGTGGAGGACAGAAAAGAGGAAGTCGGAACCCAGTTCGAGAGTCTCAGTTGATGGATTGCACAACGGAGATTAGGAGATATATGTAAGGACATCATTTGTGATGCTAAGAAATGGAAAGAGTGAGAGCTGACTACTTAGAAGAAAGTATTAATTAACAGCGCGGATATTCGCTAGTTTGAATCGTCAACCATCACGTCACTGTTTTACTCATGCTTGGAAAGAATTTATTTCTCGATTAAGACGCACGCCGGGGTTTGAAGAGGTAACACCCAGAGGGAGTGGAACAACCTAACAGTCTGTGGTGTTGGAACAAACTAACGCCCAGTGGGAGTCGTATAAGCTAACAGTCTCTGGAGTTGACATCCATAGTCATTCAACATCTTTATTAATAAATATAGCAAAACCGAACCCCGACTTTATGGCAATCATACATCTTACGTGTATGTTGGTTGTCACACTTAAATTTCATTTTGCCATCTGAGGCACTCAAGTAATGTATAGTCTGGCACAAGGACAATAAAAAGGAAGATCTGTTTTTTAAATATATATTTTTTTTTACTTATTGGTCCCGCCCCCAACATAATTTCAAGAAAAGTCAAAAATAGTGAGTGTCTTCATGTCCCGCTATGAGATGTTCAGGGTGGAATAAAGGAAAAAAAACTGATTGAATTTCATTTCTATAATATTTTTTCATATTTAATAAACATTTTCAAAATTAATGAAAAATTAAAATTAAATGTATTTTTTATTTTTGAAAAATAAAATTTATTTATTTAAATTGATTTTTTCTGTTGTTTTTTATTTCATTTTAATTTTGAGAAAGATTTCGATGATTTAAAATCATTACAAACGGGGGTTGCCGGGGTTTATTTTTCTGAAATTTGTCTCCACCTTTTGCACTTCAGCCATTTTATTTCTTCCCTGTTTCCCTGGAAAAAGGCATGAACTCATCTCGTCCTTGCAAGTGATAATGTGTAGTGCGATCAATAACAAATTGTCATTAACAAAAATCATCGGACGACATTCAGATTTGGTCAGAAATTTGTACGGAACTTTTTCCGACAAACAGAAAAATCTTTGAGGTTAAAGCCAAAAACATACCCAAATATAATTAGACTAAAGTCGAAAATATCTTCTTTAATTTCCATCTTTTGAGAATTTTTCCATTTGGGTTGAAAAGACACATTTTCGACATTTCTTTCCTTCGACACCCACAATTCCAGCCGTGGGATCGACACTAAGAAGTGGGACACAGGCGAATATTTGTCGGTGAAATTGACACAAAGAAAATAGTCCACTTTTTGTGTTAATTATTGAAAAAACAAAATTGTGTTTTTCTCCCAAAAGAAAAGTCTCCTCCCCGTAGGCGACTCTCAGAACAATGTCGCCGGAAAGGCGATAAATGTCCCAGGGCGGGAATATCCGTCTTCCGTCCGTCAATTCACATCGGCCAATCAATTCTCCTGAATCATCGAATTCTTTCAATGATTTGTCGTCCAAATCGCATACAAAGACATGATCGTTATGTCGGTGGCGAGAATCTAGAAAATCCTCGCCGGGTTCGAACTTTATTCGTATTTTTTTTGGAGCTGGATATAACCGGTGTGTCGACCGCCGTCAATTCGATTTATTTCTTTCTCAAAGACTCCATCTTGGGAGCTGTCAATTCCGCTTTTTCGTGGGAACAAACGATTGTGGGAGCCGCAATCTAATGTCCGCCTCTAGCAACCCACAAAGACGTCATCGTCTTGGGCGTCGTTCC